>CAWUER010000120.1:0-20483 GCA_963921195.1 Pegoplata infirma
ACCCCCCCCCCCCCCAAAAAAAAAAGACGCCCCTGTGTTTTTTTTTTTACGTGTTGGAGGGTATAATAGATTCGGCACAGCCGAATTTAACACTCTCACTTGTTTTATTTATAAAGATTATTTTATTACAATTGCATATAAACGGCATACACCAATATTGTAGGACCTAAAGCCAACCTGCAAATATGAAAAAAACTTATTATTTTGTAATCTTTTTTATTTTTTTGTATAGAAAACACCTTAAATTTCTGACATTTATGTAGAAATAATGTCTCAATTTTTGACATTTTTTCTGTAGAAAAAAATTTTTTGAGATGTTTTTTCTATAGAAAAATTCTCCGATTCAGAAATAGAAAAATTCTTAGATTTTGAGACATTTTCAGATTCTGAAACATTTTTTCTACAGAAAAATTCTCAGATTCTGAGACATTTTTTCTATAGAAAAATTCTCAGATTCTGAGAAATTTTTTCTATAGAAAAATTCTCAGATTCTGAGACATTTTTTCTATAGAAAAATTCTCAGATTCTGAGACATTTTTTCTATAGAAAAATTCTCAGATTCTGAGACATTTTTTCTATAGAAAAATTCTCAGATTCTGAGACATTTTTTCTATAGAAAAATTCTCAGATTCTGAGACATTTTTTCTATAGAAAAATTCTCAGATTCTGAGACATTTTTTCTATAGAAAAATTCTCAGATTCTGAGACATTTTTTCTATAGAAAAATTCTCAGATTCTGAGACATTTTTTTCTATAGAAAAATTCTCAGATTCTGAGACATTTTTTCTATAGAAAAATTCTCAGATTCTGAGACATTTTTTCTATAGAAAAATTCTCAGATTCTGAGACATTTTTTTATAGAAAAATTCTCAGATTCTGAGACATTTTTTGTATAGAAAAGTTCTCAGATTCTGAAACATTTTTTCTATAGAAAAATTCTCAGATTCTGAGACATTTTTTCTATAGAAAAATTCTCAGATTCTGAGACATTTTTTCTATAGAAAAATTCTCAGATTCTGAGACATTTTTTCTATAGAAAAATTCTCAGATTCTGAGACATTTTTTCTATAGAAAAATTCTCAGATTCTGAGACATTTTTTTTATAGAAAAATTCTCAGATTCTGAGACATTTTTTTTATAGAAAAATTCTCAGATTCTGAGACATTTTTTGTATAGAAAATTTCTCAGATTCTGAAACATTTTTTCTATAGAAAAATTCTCAGATTCTGAGACATTTTTTCTATAGAAAAATTCTCAGATTCTGAAACATTTTATCTATAAAAAAATTTTTTTCTAAAGAAAAAATGTCTCAGAATCTGAGAATAGAAAAATGTCGCATTCATTTAAACTAGTTTAATTATGTGTTTTCCCCATGCAATTTTAAACACTTTATCTGTCAAAATAAAACGAAGTTCAATTTTGACGTTTAAATTGTATAGGGAAAACCAATAATTAAACTTGTTAACAATGAATGTGAACACCGTTTTAAAGAAAAAAAAAAACGGTATGAGAGATTTTTATGAAATATGTACTTAATTAGATATATTGGCAAATATTTCCGATTCCGAGTACGTATTCACAAATCTTGATGACTTCGTTATTACTTCTAATATTGACGACATCTTTCGTTGACACCGTAGTTCTAGTAATCTAAAAAACAAAAACATAATTAAATAAACTAATTTTTACAAACTAAACTAAACCATACCTTTTTGATTTCTCGCGAATCTCTAATTTCTTTTTTGTTATTAAAAAAAATTAAAACAAATTTTGATGTTTATACATATATGGGCAAGGCCACCGTCAGTAACGTGACGCTCGTTTACATATTTTGGTCAATATCTTCATAAAATACAATTATTTCTCCCAACTTGAGAGCGGCATATGAAAGTTCTCGTCATAACTGTTGTTTCGCACGCAGACAATTTTGCTGTATCTCGTTTTGTTGTGAAGTTATGACCATTTTAAGTCGTCAGTAACGTGACGGGATTTTGGAAAAATTCGGTCACGTTACTGACGACTTAAAATGCTCATAACTTCACAATAAAACGAGATACAGCAAAATTGTCTGCGTACGAAACAACAGTTATGACGAGAACTTTCATATGCGGCTCTCAAGTTGGGAGAAATAATTGTATTTTATGAAGATATTGACCAAAATATGTAAACGAGCGTCACGTTACTGACGGTGGCCTTGCCCATATGTATTTTATTTAATTTTGAATTATTGACAAACATATTTTTTGAAGTTCTTGCCTAAATTAATTAGTATTTAATAACTGAAACATAGTTGTTATTGATTAACAATAGTTAATTTGAAAGTAATTTAAATTAACTATGGATTTTGTTAACTATGCCACTACGTAATTTTTTGGGTGTATAAACTAAACGAGAATTCAAAAAACTATGAGAGTTAAAAAAAAAAAATAAAAAACTACTAAATTTTTATTAAATTATTTACTTAAATTGTTTTTAAAATGTTTGAGTAAATTTTTAATTGCGTCAATTAAAAAATTAATCAATTTTTCTTTTTTAATTTAAACAAGTGATTACTCAAATTTGTTTCCTCCATATTTTTTTCTGTGTGGAAATATATTTCCCCGTAAATCCTGCTACCCAAAAAAATTTATTTAGTGAAGCCGCTAAATTGATTTATGAAGTTTGTAATCCCTAAGCCCGGCCGAAGGCCGTCTAAGCAGAAAAAAAAAATGTTTGACTACCTTTAAATTAAAAAACCACATATACCAGGAACCTCGGACTTAGAGGGGTCTAGAGGCACCATTTTTTTATTGGCAGGGTTTTTAATTTAAAGATTGTTTAACAAAAAAAGTTTTTCTGTGTAGCCGGCCTTCGGCCGGGCTTAGGGATTACAATATCCATGCATTAAACCCACCCTCTCCGCAAAGTAAAGTTTTCTAGGATAGCAGGCCTTTGCGCTATCAAATTTGTTATGCCTCAAAAAGGCCTGATAACCAAAATAGCTTTGGTTTGCAGAGAGGGTGGGTTTAATGCATGGAGTTTGTAATCCCTAAGCCCGGCCGAAGGCCGGCTACGCAGAAAACCATTATTACAAAAGCACAAATCATAGAAGTCGTAATTTCGACATTTCGCCCTAAAAAAACATATAAAAACGATATGACATTTACGGTTTTGGGCGATAAGACCAAGGGCGCTATGTCCGTACGCCATTTCAAAATCCATAAATTAATTTAGCGGCTTCGCTAAATAATTTTTTTTTGGGTAGCAGGATTTACGTGGAAATATATTTCCACACTCTCCGCAAAATAATGATGAACATTTTTAAAAAATATTTAAATGAGTAACAAAGCCATATCGTTGGCTTAGTCGGCAAATCTGTCAATTCCATTTTTATAAACATTGAGATTTTAATGTTGTATGTATTGTGTAACTCAAAATACATCATTTGAAAAAAATTAATAAATATAAATTTAAGTATGGTGATCTAAAGAAAAAACGACGTTTATAAACTTAAAAAAAGTCAACCTAAAAAAAAGTTATCAATTTTTTTGTCCCTCCTAAAATCAAAAATTAAAAATGGACTTGACAGGTTTGCCGACTAAGCCAACGATATATGGCTTTATTTCCAACAGTGGTTGGTAATAACGCCATATGGCCTTATTTCTCAACTCTTTGGGAAATAAGGCCATATGGCCTTATTGCCTATGGCTTTATTTCACCCACCCCCCCCCCCCCCTCTGTTATAATGTTCATTAGGAACAATGAACAGAGTTTGAATTAGATTAATGGATCTTGGCACAAAAGACCCATAAGGGTCGCAGTGCCGGCCGTTAGGGCAAGACACCCCTTGAATAATAATATAAATAATAACTTTATTTTATTTAAAAAATGGGTCTAATATAGCTATTTTTTTAAACAATGTTTTCTGAACCCACATCCTATTAACAATACTAAAATAAAAACATATTATATTATCCAAGGGGTGATCTAGCCCCAACGGCCGGCACTATGACCCTTATGGGTCTTTTGTGCCAAAAAATAAAAAAACATAAGTCAGATACGGTAAAAATGTAAAGAATGAAAAATAAATTTATTTAAATCCTAGGATTAAACCGGATTTATTTATACCATTTTACGTTTTGGACAACGCTTAAGTTTTTTTCCTGATTAATAGTTAATAATAGTTTTTTAATCACATGATCAATTATTTTTATTTATTCTTTCTATTTATTTACAACTCATTTTTAATAAATTCATCTTAACCGAGAACTGGTAACAATGACCGTCGTCTCGTTGTAGCGAAAAAAAACAAGTGTTCTGGTGGGAATCGAACCCACGACCCCACGTTGAAAGGGTAGCACGCTACCAACTAGCCTACGGGGCCCCTTTTTTTATTATATTTACAAATTGTATGTAGGTTCAAAAAAAATTTAAAAAAAAATTC
This sequence comes from Pegoplata infirma, assembly GCA_963921195.1. Taxonomy (NCBI): domain Eukaryota; kingdom Metazoa; phylum Arthropoda; class Insecta; order Diptera; family Anthomyiidae; genus Pegoplata; species Pegoplata infirma. Next base: position 4,424 of record CAWUER010000120.1, read on the forward strand.
TGGACTTGATTTGATCTATTTTTTAACTAAATAAAATTAATTCTAATCTTTATCCGGTCAGCAAAAAAAATCTAACATGTTTATTTAATAAACCCAAATGTTTCCAAATTCTTCACAGTGTAAAAAAAAATAAAAACACACCCTCAAGTGTAAAGTTATTGATTAGTGAACACTCTTAACAGTTTATTTTTCAAATTAGAACCAACATAAGTTTCTTATTGTTTATTAGTGCATTTGTATGATCAGATAACTCAATTATCCGTATCCATACACACACACATTCATTCACCAAACTAGGGATGAGCGCGTGATTGATTTTTTACGAAATAACGAAAAAAAATTTGCTTACGTTTTTGCAAGCTCACGTTAGTAACTTAAAAATTTCTCACGCTGGCGAAGAATCACAAAATTAAAATAAAAAGAAATAAATATTTTACTTTTTTGATTTCTTGCACAAAAAGTATTAAATTTGCTGAAAACAATAATAAAAATTTATTTAAATCACAAATTTTGAGGATGTTTATTCTGGCTCGAGGTCATTATTTTCTTTACTAATTAAAACCATGATATTCTCATAGCATAATTTTCAAGAAAATTATTTTTTTTTTGTTTTAAATTTATTTATGTTGGTCATTTTTGCAAGACTTAATCGACACGTGTTTCGGAATTTGTCAAGATTCCATTGTCAAGATTATTTAGCAAAAATAGAAACGATTTACTACAAAGTAGCAAACGAGTCTATCGTTTGTGCACAAACTAGCATATAAATACATATTCGCCTCTATTCGCAATGAGAATTAGAAAGGCGAAGAAATTGTACCATACTAATAAGGCAACGATTGTCAATGGGTTCAGTCCCTGGCAGCTGCAATCTGTTAATAATTTTCACATATAGAATAAAATTGACTATTAACTGAATAAATTTGACATTAAAAGTTTTTCTGATGATTATAATAACTGGATTATATGAAACTAGTAAAAAACGAACCAGGATGTCTTAAATTTTTAGAAAAATAAATTTTTCTTTCACACCTTTCTCAATTCAAACCATATATAACAAAAAAAAATAATTTTCTTGAAAATTATGCTATGAGAATATCATGGTTTTAATTAGTAAAGAAAATAATGACCTCGAGCCAGAATAAACATCCTCAAAATATAATATTTTAAAGGTCGAATAAAACAATTTTTATTTTTTTAATAAAAATTAATCAGAATTTGAACATAATGGTTGGCACGCCATGTGATGAATAACCCTAATATGGAGTTTTTTCTCACAACAACAACACAAAAAACATATTGTTGTAGTCCAATGGACTATCGTATGTAAAATTGTTTTAAATATTTTTGTTGGTTATTGACAATCGTTGCCTTATTAGTATGGTACAATTTCTTCGTCGTTCTAATTCTCATTGCGAATAGAGGCGAATATGTATTTATATGCTAGTTTGTGCACAAACGATTTGTCATTAGACTCGTTTGCTACTTTGTAGTAAATCGTTTCTATTTTTGCTAAATAATCTTGACAATGGAATCTTGACAAATTCCGAAACACGTGTCGATTAAGTCTTGCAAAAATGACCAACCTAAATAAATTTAAAACAAAAAATAATTTTCTTGAAAATTATGCTATGAGAATATCATGGTTTTAATAAGTAAAGAAAATAATGACCTCGAGCCAGAATAAGCATCCTCAAAATATAATATTTTAAAGGTCGAATAAAACAATTTTTATTTTTTTAATAAAAATTAATCAGAATTTAAATCACAAATTTTTATAAATTACCCTCTAAAATCAATATGATGAAGATTTTCGTACTTATTTTTGTTTCAGACACACTCAAAAAAAAAACCATTAACTTAAACTTCGGAAAAATTTTCTTCAAAATAGTTTATAAATTTTCCCACAATTAAGTTAAATTTAACTAAAATTTTGGAAATTTTCCCAACTTTTAGGAAAAAATTTTAGTTTATGGACTGTTAAATAGGCCATAATTTTCCTTAAATGGAATTCCCTAATACATTGAAAAAATTCTTACCGCCAAAGAAATTTTCCCTAAATAAATGGAAAAAAATCTTTATTTTTAAGACATATTTCTTAAAACAAAATTTAGTTCAAAAAATTCAGTTTTAGGACGTAATTTACTTCTAATTAGTTCATCATATTTATCTTCTTTAATTTGAGGAAGTTTTTTCCACAAGTTTAGTAAATTTTTCATAACATGAAATTGTTTAGTTGATTTATTATTTTTTTTCATGCTTGCTTGTACACTCAAAATAATTACTCTGTTAAATACTCTGTAAAATGACTGTAATCTCAATTCGACAAATATTTGACAAAGTTATCTGTCGAAATACAGATTTTAAGAAAATACTTTGTATTTTCTTGTGACCAAAAAACAAAATTTTATCTGTAATTTTACTTTTTACTTTGTAATCTCTATTTTACAGATAATAAACAGTTTTTTTGTTAAAATACGAATTTTAGAAAAATATTTTGTTTTTTTCTCGTAACCAAAATACTAAATTTCATTTGTAATTTTACTTATTGCTCTGTAAAAATAAAAATCACTTCAAAAAACTAAACCCCCCTTCAAAAAGTGTCTTAAATTACAATAACAACTGGTAATTTTACACTCAAAATAATTACTCTGTTAAATACTCTGTAAAATGACTGTAATCTCAATTCGACAGATATTTCACAAAGTTATCTGTCGAAATACAGATTTTAAGAAAATACTTCGTATTTTCTTGTGACCGAAAAACAAAATTTTGTAAAATTATAGTTACTCGCTAAAAACTTGTAATTTTCACAAAAATAAAAAAGTAAATTTACAATTTGGAAGCATTAAAGCGGGAAAATTTAACAAAATTTTAATTTTAATTAATTTAATTTTAGTTAATTTAATTTTAATTAATGTTTTTGAAGCAGAGAAGTTTTACTCATAAAATGGATTTAACTAAAACTTTGTAAATTTACAGTTTTTTTTTGTAAAATTTTGAACTCATAAATGCATTTAACTAAAACTTTGTTAATTTACAGAGTTTTTTGGTAAAATTCTTCTTGGTTTTATCAGTATTTTACAGATAATTCTGTAAATTTACAGTTTTTTTTATCGAAATCATTTTACAGAGTTTTCTTCGTAAAATAACAAAAAATCTTGCTGGTTGGAAATCTATGGTATTTTCTGCTGGCTCAGCAGAGTATCTCTGTAATTTAACAGAGTGATTATTTTGAGTGTACGAGGATGACGTGTAAAATTGGAGTTACTTGTTAAAAACTCATAATATTCACAAAAATAAAAAATTAAATTTGCAATTTGGAAGCAGTAAAGCGGTAAAATTTAACAAAATTTTAATGCTTTTGAAGCAGAGAAGTTTTACTCATAAAATCGATTTAACTAAAACTTTGTAAATTTACAGAGTTTTTTTTTTGTAAAATTTTGAACTCATAAAATGCATTTAACTCAAACTTTGTAAATTTACAGAGCTTTTTTGGTAAAATTCTTTTCCGTTTTATCAATATTTTACAGATAATTCTATAAATTTGCAGTTTTTTTTTTATCGAAATCATTTTACAGAGTTTTCTTCGTAAAATAACAAAAAATCTTGCTGGTTGGAAATCTATGGTATTTTCTGCTGGCTCAGCAGAGTATCTCTGTAATTTAACAGAGTGATTATTTTGAGTGTAGTTCACATTTTGTTTATTATTTGTAGTATATGAAAAAGAGAGTTTGGTCTTGTATAACAAGTAATAAATTTAATGTTTACATTTTTTTTCTACACATGAATGTGTGAGGGAAAAAATAATATTTTAATCACAACAAAGACTTTGGCTTTGGCGTGTTTTCCCATAGTCTGGGAACAAGCGTTAAAGACAAAGTCTTTGTTGTAATTTAACTTTAAAAACTAATGAAATTATTACTTGACCATAAGAATCAAACGTTTTTTATATTTTAAATAAAAAATGTACATAATGAGAATTCTGTGTGTATTCACATGCGATTCTATAAATAAACCAATAAAAATATGAAATTAACTAATTTTTAGGAAAAATGTCCTCATCTTTTGATGATGATGTTTTTTTAACTAAAAAATGGGAAATTTTTTTCCACTTTCTAGTTCAAATTGGTCCTAATTTTTAAGAAAAATATGGACTAAAAAGTAGGAATACATGGCAATGGAGCTAAATCATTATCAATTTTCCTTGGATTTAGTTAATTTTCCCATTTTTTAGTTAGTTTTTTTTCTGAGTGTATTTATTGTTGCAAAAATTAATGAAATCATTATAAAAAAAAATTATAAAAAAAAAAATGTCAATGATTAAAATTCTGGGAGGGGGGGGCTAAAATTGTTCTGGGGCTGTCTACGCCAATGAGCATCTGTGGACCAAAATCGCGTTTTTATTTTTTTGCCTAATTTTTACATAACCTACTCAACAGTTTGTCAACTTTTGAGATGAATTCGGTAAAGAAATTATTTTTTTCATAAAAATCAGCACCTGTGGACCAAAATCGCGATTTCGGAATTTTTTATAAGCCGTTATCATTAATAAATCACGTTAAAAATGTACCGATGTCGTAAATGAAATCATAATAATTCATTTTTATTAAAATTTGCAACCCTCTATCTGATCATTTTCATTCATGTACTTAATATTTTTAAGAAACAAACCCCTCTATCTATCATAAAATCCCGAATAGTGCAAACTTTTAAAAATGAATTATATGTGAGATTCAGTAGTTCACTTAAAAAAATATTGTGGAATATCGAATTTTAATTACTCTAACAAACAATACGCGAAATAAACAGTTTTTTGACTCTCCTGAAAAGTTGTGTTTTTTTAGATAGAGGGTTTTGAATAATAATAATAATAATAATTTGATCCAATGATCAGTTTTTATTTATTTTTCCAATTTTTATTTACAACTCATTTTAAATAATTTGAACCTAACCGAGAACTGGTAACAATGACCGTCGGCTCGTTGTAGCGAAATCGACCAAGGGTTTTGGTGGGAATCGAACCCACGACCTCCTGTTTCAAAGGCTAGCACGCTACCAACTAGCCTACAGGGGCCCCCTTTTTGGGTTTTGAATATAGACCCTCGATATATTAACCATATTTAAAAAAAAATGCTTTTTAAAAAATAATGGAAAAAACATTAAAGGCATTTTAGAAATCGCATTTTAGGTTTTTTTTTACCAAATTGAACTGAAATTATTTTTTTATCATTAATACAATATTGCCTATTATATAGGCCCTTGGGAGAATGACGTCCAAAAAAAGTTGTAACCCTAATATACATATTCTAGAATGTCAATTGGAAACGGTGTATTAAAATACTGATATTACAGCACCAAGTTATGGGTTGTACCAAGTTATGTTTCTACACTCAGAAACATTTTAGAGTTACTACATGTTAATTATTCGTTTACAAAACGGTGTTAGTTGATTTTAATATACGATCTTCCAAAAATGTTTTTAAATTTATTATAGGATTGCCAGATGGCCTGGAATGACCTGGATTCCAGTTATTATAGGTGTGGTCAAGTTATTATAGGTGTGGTCCAGTTTCCAGCTAAAATATAATTTGTCCAGTTAAAAAAGAATTTCCTTAATTTTAACAATTATTTTTTTTATTAAATATATTTTACATTTTTTTGGACTACTTTTTCAATAAAACATTAATCATGAATAAAACATAAATTAATAAAACGGCACAATATGCTCTTTTTGCGTCATTTTCATTATTTTTTTTCATTACTTTTTTGCTAACACTTTTTGCAAGACAGCCTCAGCCCCAAAACTTATTTTCTGTGTAAGTTGTTTTTATCAGTTATTTTTTAAACTATCAAAATAGTCCATATTTTTAATTGTTTTTTCTAAAAAGTATTTGTTGTTACTACCATTTTAAGTTGATTTTACTCACAAAAAAGTTTGAGTGTACGTATATTAGAATGCGAATGCAAGCTGCATCTTGCAAAATGTGTTTGCATCTTAAAAATGATCTCTATTCAAGTCATAAAATTCAACCATTCAACCCATTACATCCACAAAAAGTGTTATTATGCTAAATGCCTATAAAAATCACGTTTACAATTCATTTGCACGCTGGATAATAATAGAACTTACTGGCTCACTCGGTCGTTCAATTACATCCGTATCTTCTCAAAGTAGTTTGGAGAAGAGATGCGCACGTGACACGAATTTTTTTGTGATATACGCGTGAGTCAATCGTGATCGTGAGTGAAATCTATTTTTACTCATGTTATCGTGAGTCCGCGTGATAGTTTCGTGCGTGAGTAATTATTGTTTTGATACTTTGGGTGATTGTTTATTGCTGCACTCAGAAAAAAAACTAACTAAAAAATGGGAAAATTAACTAAATCCAAGGAAAATTGATAATGATTTAGCTCCATTGCCATGTATTCCTACTTTTTAGTCCATATTTTTCTTAAAAATTAGGACCAATTTGAACTAGAAAGTGGAAAAAAATTTCCCATTTTTTAGTTAAAAAAACATCATCATCAAAAGATGAGGACATTTTTCCTTAAAATTAGTTAATTTCATATTTTTATTGGTTTATTTATAGAATCGCATGTGAATACACACAGAATTCTCATTATGTACATTTTTTATTTAAAATATAAAAAACGTTTGATTCTTATGGTCAAGTAATAAATTTCATTAGTTTTTAAAGTTAAATTACAACAAAGACTTTGTCTTTAACGCTTGTTCCCAGACTATGGGAAAACACGCCAAAGCCAAAGTCTTTGTTGTGATTAAAATATTATTTTTTCCCTCACACATTCATGTGTAGAAAAAAAATGTAAACATTAAATTTATTACTTGTTATACAAGACCAAACTCTCTTTTTCATATACTACAAATAATAAACAAAATGTGAACTACAAGCAAGCATGAAAAAAAATAATAAATCAACTAAACAATTTCATGTTATGAAAAATTTACTAAACTTGTGGAAAAAACTTCCTCAAATTAAAGAAGATAAATATGATGAACTAATTAGAAGTAAATTACGTCCTAAAACTGAATTTTTTGAACTAAATTTTGTTTTAAGAAATATGTCTTAAAAATAAAGATTTTTTTCCATTTATTTAGGGAAAATTTCTTTGGCGGTAAGAATTTTTTCAATGTATTAGGGAATTCCATTTAAGGAAAATTATGGCCTATTTAACAGTCCATAAACTAAAATTTTTTCCTAAAAGTTGGGAAAATTTCCAAAATTTTAGTTAAATTTAACTAAATTGTGGGAAAATTTATAAACTATTTTGAAGAAAATTTTTCCGAAGTTTAAGTTAATGGTTTTTTTTTGAGTGTAATACTAATGAGTCTTTAGGACTCGTTATGATTATTCTACGAGTCTTAAGGACTCGTGATGATTATTATATTAGAATCTAATAGTTTTTCCCATTGAAAAATAGTCTGAATTATTGAAAAAAGTTTTTATGTGATTGTCAGTAATAAAAACTTCCCCGAATATTAGGGTTTTAACTTCAGGAAAACATTTTAACATTCTAAGTGACTTCTTTGATTTAAAAAAGTTTCTAAATTTTAAGGGGCTTTTATTGACAAAAGTTATTGGAAGAAAGAATCTGGGAATTTTGACTATTAATCATCAACTTTTGCAATCATCAAAACTTTTTCTTCTTAAAAAGTTCTTAAAAAAAAAAAATTTCAAAATATCTTAAAAAAAGCTTAACTAAATATTACCTATTAACCAATGCATAAGAATTTTGTATCTTAAGTTTGTTTTCCGAAATTTTATAATGGAAAATTTAATTACCAAATTATGCAAAAATGTAATCTGTACAACGAACAAGTTTTCAGTTCTAAAATTTTATGTAAAAATGTATTCATTCTCCAAATATATCTGGGAGTTCTAAATTTCTGAAAAATCTTCAGAATCAAAATTTATTTAAAAAAAAGAATATAAATTTTAAACCGCTTTCGGGGGGCATTCGTTTCTAGGACATCTAGACGCATGTTAAAGGGAACGTTTCAGAAATAGGTCTGGGTTTTTCTATAAAAAAAATATCAAAAAATTCAAAAAAATTTAGAAATGTTTTCTTCCTACGCCAATGCAGAAGCTGATCATCATCGCGATTTTAAAGATTAAAATTTTTGTTTCATAATGTACACAAGACATCCAAATTTTGAACCATATTTTTCAAAAAAGTCAAACAAGAATTTTTAGAAAAAATTAGTATCAGTGGACCAAAATCGTAGTTCTGGAATTTTGTTGACAAATTCATGTTCAGCATGCAAAAATTAGTTTGAAAACATATAATGCATGCACTGAAAAAAAAGACATAACTAAAATTAAGGAAAAAATTTCTTTGAAAATTTATCATGAATTTTCCTAAAATTTAGGTAAATTTAACTAAAAAATGAGAAATTTTCTTAACTATGAGTAAAAAGTTTAGTTCATTTACTTATAATTAGTTCATAGTTTTCTTTAAATGGAATTTCTTAATATTAGGAAAACAATTCTTACTGCCAAAGAAATTTTCCACAAATCTAGGAAATGTATCTTCACTTTTAAGACATATTTCTTAAAAAACAATTTAGTTCAAGTTTAGTTAAAATTTACTAAAAAAAACATCATCGAATTTCTCTTCTTTCAATTGAGGAAGTGTACTTCTTAGAATTTAGTTAATAACTTCTGAGAATTTAGTAAATAACTTCTTAGAATTTAGTTAAAAGTTCAAAATAGCGATATCTCGAAAACTATGCTAGATAGAGCGAAACGGATGAAATTTTCAAAAGAAAAACTACAAAAATATGCAATAGCCTAGCTCTGCATATCTGTCGGGGTCTCAAGACCCTAATTTTATGTCTAAAATTTGAAATTCCCGAGATTTTGTATATGCACATATCTCGGTAAATACTGCCAACACGAGAAAAGGTCCAACGGCATTTTTGTAGCTCTTGACCCGAAGAACACTTCCGCGAAATACCCGAGAGCCCTCCGATTAATAGTTTTTGAGCTATCCAGTTTTTAAGATTCTCAAGACCCTATCAGACCCCTTATTACCGTATCTCAAAAACTAAGCAAGGTAGAGCAAAACGGACACAAGTTTTGGGTCAAAATCTATGGGGACCGTTAAAGGATCCAACGGGATCTCTAGTTAACAGGAGCTGGACCCATGGGGTCCGAACCCATGGGTCCAGGGTCTAGTCCCAATCTAGTTCCAAAATGTGAATGAACTAAAGTGCAATATAATTTTTTCCATTTTCTAGTTAAAATTGGAGGCCTAATTAGCTTAAATAATAAATAATTACGGAAAATTTACTTGGCCAAAAAAATAAATACGTGTTAAATAACTTTGTTTTCCTTATTTTTGGGAAAATTATGTACTAAAACCAAGAAAAAAATCTTTGGAGCCATATCATTCCCTCTTTTTCTCAAAATTCATTTTCTAGTTAAATAACTTTGTTTTCCTTATTTTTGGGAAAATTATGAACTAAAGCCAAGAAAAAAAATCTTTGGAACCAAATCATTCCCTCTTTTTCTCAAAATTCAAAAATTCAGTTAATTTTCCCAGATTTTAGTTCACTTTTTTTTGAGTGTGATGAAATTACTAAAAGAGTCAAGGAGCGCACGCAAGTCAGGAAACGATTTCTAATTGTTTTAAGGAATTCAGCAATTTTTTTTTGCGTAACCGAAAAACGTGGTGGTTTCTATATTGTTGACAACTTAAGGCCACCATTTGCACAATAAATGTGAATGGATGTAGCCTGAATGCGCTTTTAATTCTTGCATAGAAGATTGCATAGCTGACATGAAGGCATTCATTAAATTTTGTTTTGCTTTAGGGCGTAGAACATCGATTACAACCTCCCTCGTTCGGGGGACTACTGGATTGCTAAGAACCCGATCTTAAAGCATTTTCGTAAGAAAAACCTGAAGTAGCTTGAGCAGGCTGTACCAGAGGTGAATCTGATGATTTTTCATAATAACAGGCCCCTGGGCTGTGGCCGTTTTTGCCTAAGTTTCAGCTGGAGTTCCTTGTATATTGGGCAGCCCAGATATTAAGATGAGTGGTTATTACCACAATTTCCACACTTTTTACTGTCATCGCCATTTTTAATGATGGGGCATTGTATGGCTGGAGGCACATATCTCCGAAGTTTTATTTTCAAAAAAAAAAAAATTCCAATTTTATTTCATTGATGTTTTTTTTCATAAATATGATATTTTTGGGGATGAAAACATTAAAAATATAAATAAGTTTTATCAAAATTTTAATATAAAGGCCTATTCACACCTCAGGTGAAATCTGGTTCGCACGAGATTTCAATTATACGGTCTGTATCATTTTATACACAACCATATGATCGAAATCTCGTTCGAACGAGATTTCCCCTCAGGTGTATAAACCAAAAATTTGTGAGTTTGGCAAACATGATTACGCATTTAAAAAGTTCATTATAAAAAGGTAAATACACATAAAATTGTATTTGTGGGAGCAGAAGAAGTAGGTAGTTCGTTTTAAAAGAGGATTCGCTATAACCGAGTTCGTTATAAAAGAAGTATTTTGTGTGAAAATTGTTGGGACTTATAACCGAGTTTAACTGTATTTTCAATTGAGATTACAAAAAAAAACATTTGGAAAGAGTGTAATCTTAGTACCTAAGTAGTTGGTGTTATTTCTGATTGTTTCTTGTAGACTGCCTGTCCATTACGGTTTTATGTTCGGGTTTCAATTGATTTAGTGTACATTGCATGTTTGCTTGGTGTTAACTTGTCTTTTTAGGTTCTTCCTCTTAATGTTTTTGCAGTCTCTCCTGGTGTCGCGGACTGTTTTGTTGGTGATTTTGTTAACTTTAGCATACAAGTGTTGGCAAAATCGTGAACCACAATCACCAAGAAGGTGTTATAATTTAACTTTAGTCTTTGCACTTGAGGAAAAAGTCGTGTTCATTTGATTGTTTGTCTTCTTTATTGCTTTGTTATTCTTACAGAATACAAATAAAAAATATTGTTGTTTGCCGCTGCAAATCTGCAATGTTGGTTGATTATGTACACTCAAAGAATTATGTAGGTAAATTCCAGTGAATATTCACTTAAAACAAATGAAATTTTAGTTAAAAACCATTCCACTGTTTTTTCATTTAAAATAAAAACACATTACAGTCAATTTTAAATGTTAATTTAATGACTACCCAAAACATTAAAAAACTAGTGAATATTCAGTTATTTTGTATTGAAAAACAGTAAAACTATAGAAGAAATTTTTTACTGCCGAAATTAAATGTAACAGAAAATTCGTTTTTAATACAGTAAATTATTTTTTTTAAACTACAGAAACAGTAAAAAAATTAAATCCTTTATAAAATAAGTGATTTTTCTTTTAAAATGACTTTACTGATTACTTTTTAAAATAACCTACAAACAGTTAATGACATAATTTTCTTAGTGTATGTATTTAGAGGTAATCTGCCCAATTGTGAAATGTTATGTACTATCCCAGCAAAAATAAATCGAGATTTTAGCTGCAAGAAAGAAAGAAAGCTCATCCGAAGAGTGCCCTTTTGGATGTGGTGAAGGTGGGGGAACGAAATTTTATTTTTTTTGTTAAGAAATTACCGCTGAAAAGGCACATGATTCCCTGCATCTTAAGAGCTCTTTTTCAGTGCTACCAACTAGCGCTCTAAACTGTGACATCGCCTTAGGTAATCATGCATGAATTCAATGGGTTTGGGTGCGCTCCTTGACTCGGGATTCCTTTCCAAAAGCTGATGGCCAAATCAGCAAAATTTCTGCTGGGATACTACGAGGCTCATCTGATAAGTCTAAGAAATTCAATTAGGGGGAATTCGTCAAAAACACAACAAAAATTAAAATTTAAAAAATGTTTACTCGTTCGGGAGATATAGAGCTTGTTCACCAGAGAAACCTGCTATTCAACAGTCGAGTTGTAGCATGTTTTGATTAGTTGACTTGTTGAACACATTTTTATAATTAATATTTACCAAATTTGGTAAATGACAGACGACTATAATGTCATTCTTTATTTCATGATCTATCTTTATTTTCAAGATTTTTATGTAATTGAGTTTTTTTTAAATAATATTTAAAAATATTGGAATATATTTTTGGGATTACAGCAATTTACATTTTATTTACATTTAAAAACTACAATGTTCCCTAACTCAATAAATATGTACTCTTCTGTTGGTACTCAGTCTATCTAATACAATGGTTCCCAACCTTTTTGCGGTATGCCCCACTTTTAAGTTTAAAAACTACAATGTTCCCCCTACACTCAAGAAAAATTTTTAAATTTTCCAAATTTGTTTTAAAATTCAAATTTTTTTTCTGGTTTAGAAAACTTTTTGTTAAAATCATCGTTTAAACAAAGTTTTTGGAAAAGTTTTCAACAATTAACTAAGCAATTTAACTAAAACAATATTTTGTTTAGTTTATTTAACAAAAAAGTCTTAAAAAATTGTTCGTTGCCCCCTTGAAGCATTCAAATTGCCCCCCAGTGGGGCGAGAATCAAAGGTTGGGAACAATTGATCTAATAGTAATAATAATTTTTAACCCTTCATCAAGTGCTTTTATTTCCTTTTTCCATATAACTACAAACCATTTTGAATAATTTCATCCTTACCTAAAACTTTTAACAATGACCTTCTTTTCGTTGTAGCGAAAAAGACCAAGGGTTCTGGTGTCGAACCCACGACCTCCAGATTCAGAGTCTTTAAATTCTTGGAAATTTGTTGAGAATGTGTAATTTGCAGAAATTGCCTTCATTGCTGCCTGACTGTCAATGAAGCAGCTTATATTCGAGTTGTTAGTCCTTTTAGTGAAAGCATATTGACAACCCTGTGTTCACTGCCAAATTCCATGAGGAAAAAAGACTTCTTACTTTTGGATTGCAATCCAAAATTCTTTCTAGTATAATAGTCCTTTAGATTGATATGGTTACTAATAGGTACTTAATTTCGAAAAGAATATAATCTTACCTCCAGGGCTCCGGAACATAATTTAGTCTTACAAGGGAGTATCTCAACCCTAATGAACCGATTTGCATGAAACTTAAAATATATATAAGAGACAATTCTAAGTTTGGGGTGTCTCGGCTAATCGGGAATTCAGGGGTTGAAAAAATGGATAAAAAAGAGGGAAAATCGTTTTTTTTTATTTTTCATCCATTTCTTGTTAAGAAACTATATAATGTTTCCATATAAGACGAAAGTTTTTTTTAATGTCTATCCAATGGTTCCATTGTAAAAATTCTGCTTCGTTAAATTTTTTTTATGGAAATTTGTTAATTTTGAGGGGCATTTATGTGAAGATATAGACCTACGATATCCATATTAATACGAAATAGTCTTTATTAAATTTAAGTCGACAAATATTTTTGCCCTAGTAGATATTGCTGTTAGTTCGGGAGTTATCGAAATTTTCCCGAAGGTTCATATTGTTTCATAAGGGGACAACGACACTTTTTAAACATTGATATGGCCGATAAACCAAGACACCCTAACTGTAAAATCGTCTCTTTGATATATATTTTAAGTTTCAGGCAAATCTGTTTAGAAGGGTTTATTATAGTTCTAAGGGAACTACAATAAATTAAAAATTTGTGGTCGAAGAAGATCTTGAAGCTTCTGGATCGGGTGCAAAGGAGTGCGTTGGAGGTAATTAATGACAGTAGGGTATCCAACTCTATTGACTCATTGCAGCATCATCGGAATGTGGGTTGTGCGTCATTGTTCTATCGATATTATCACGGCAAGTGTTCAGCTGAGATAGGCGAACTCATCCCTGAGACTCGGGGATAATTATTCCAGGGGATAATTATCCCAGGGAATAATTATTCCAGGGGATAATTATTCCAGAGGATAATTATTTCATTTTTTGATGGTATTTTTTTATGTTAAAAAAAATTTAACAATTTTATGCATTTTTTTGATGCATTTTTTATGCTTAATTTTTCTTAAAAATGCACAGAAAAAACTTAAGAAAAATTTAACTATTAGGAACAAATGCCTACAAAAAATTAAGGAATTAATTTTATGCATTTTTTTTGATGCATTTTTTATGCTTAATTTTTCTTAAAAATTCACAAAAAAAATCTAAGTCCTTAATATATTATTTAATATAACTTTTGAAAATTTTTCTAAGTCCAAAAAAAAATTAAAATTTTCTAAGTCCCAAAATTCTAGGACTGATGCAAAATTAAAAAAAAAATACATATTATCTATGTCCAAATTTTTTTTTTAAATTTTCAAAGTCCTAAAAATATTTTTGAAAATTTTTAAGTCCTGGAAACAATTTTTTTTTTTCGTTTTTTGGGAAATTTTTTTTTTGCTTATATATAAATATATTTAATTATATATAATTGCATCAATTTTATACAAAAAGGGTCAAATTTTCGCATATAACTATATAAAATTCTATTAAAATTATATCAAATTTGATAAGATTTGATCAAATTTTATAAGTTTTTATATCGTTTTATCGAGCCATTTTTCGCATTAAACTATATAAATTCATAAAATTGTTAATTTTTTTTTTTAACATAAAAAAATAGCATCAAAAAATGGAATAATTATCCTCTGGAATAATTATCCCCTGTAATAATTATTCCCTGGGATAATTATCCCCTGGAATAATTATCCCCTGGAATAATTATTCCCTGGGATAATTTCGGGAATGCAAGTGTTAACAAAAACGGAATAAAAAAATGGAATAAAAAAATGGAATAAAAAGTGGGATAAAGAATAATTTTAAAACTTATTCCAACTTTTAATCATCCTTATATAGGTGTAGCATCCTTGATCCCAACCAGCTACAATTTGGAAGAATTCAAATTAAACGTCCACAAATACTACTCCCTCTTTCCTTCTCCTCATAACCTATTTTCCTAATACCAACAAAATGCATTGCATTAGCAGGGTGCATCCCCTAGGAGTTGGCTCAAAGTAAAAAAAAAAGTTTGAAAATGCGCTTGTAGGTTCTCACCCGTTAAGTTTGTATTTCCAATTTTTCAGGTTTATAAAACCGCTGACCCCCCATTTAATGATCAAACCACATCCCAATAATGTATAAAGTAGGCAATACATTTAAACACTTACGTTCAATGATCTTATCTTAGCCATGTACAACCTGGTACCAGTTTCCAGCCAGCACACACACACAGAGGCTTTGGAGGAGGAATTTGTAATAGCCAAAGTTTGGATGGGCGTCCGCCAATTTGGCGAATTCACTAGGAGGCCATAAGGACCATTGTGATGTCCATGAAGTTATCTCCCTACTCCCCTCTAAAATATAAATTCTACTTCTTAAACCACCCCGATTCTCTAAGATATTCAGCTAGAGACGTCAATGGAA
This sequence comes from Pegoplata infirma, assembly GCA_963921195.1. NCBI lineage: Eukaryota > Metazoa > Arthropoda > Insecta > Diptera > Anthomyiidae > Pegoplata > Pegoplata infirma. The sequence continues at coordinate 19,796 of CAWUER010000120.1, forward strand.
AACTGTTTAGGCAATCCAGTACCCGATTTCTGTAACTATACGAGAAGTTTTCGCATCGAAAAAAATAAAATAACTTTATAGTCATCCAGTATGTCACAGAGTGATTCAGAAAAAAGCATTGATTTCTTTTTTGTATTCGATGTTTTTAACACTAGCAACATTGTATTCACCCTGTAGAAAACTAAATGACTACAATATTATTAATTGTTTCTCGATGCAAAAACTTTTCGCATAGTTACAGAAATTGGGCACAGGTCATCAAAAAATCGTTGCCCCAAATACATAAGACGACGTTTTATCAGACCCGGACATTCACACAACAAGTGCTTCACTGACACATCCTGCTCCACTTCCCAAACGGCCATTTGGCCGATTATACAGTGTCCTGTTACTACTCCTACTAATAGGCTAACCGTCCGTTTACCAAAGGAAAGAAGACTTTCTGTCCTCTTAGGATTTGGCAGTGGCCACATGGTTCCTGCACGTGGTCAATGATACCCACCCATCCTACATTCTATTTTCTGATATACTATCAATTTCGTTCATCAACTCGACCATAGGAACCGAGATATCAGATTCGACACGTTCCCCCACTAATTCGTTACCATCGACCCCACTATGTCCAGGGACCCAGATTGGGTTGATAATTCCCTTGTTTGCAGAGGCTATCTTGACCTGTCTAGTCCCT
>CAWUER010000121.1:0-57072 GCA_963921195.1 Pegoplata infirma
GAAAAGTTAAATTCGACTTTGATGAATCTATGAATACCCTCCACAATGTACGTGATAGTAAATTTTCTAACGTGAAAAAAAATAACAATTTTGATTACAATATTTTATTTTGTGTAAAAATCTTTTTTTTTTTTGTAATTTTTTAAAAAATAATAAAAAAATTTTTTTGAGTGTAACTTTTTTTTAATGGACAAATTTTTTCGAGTGTACTTTTTAGTTTTGAGTGTAAAAATATTTTTGAGTGACAAAAATACGTTGTAAAATATTGTTGTGACTTACCACAGGTTTTAAAACATGTTTAACGTTTTTTCAATACGTCAATTTAAGGTGAAACTAATCTGAAATTCACGGTTTTGCTAATAACTTTTGAACCACGGGACCGATTTTGCTGAAATTCAATACCACCCTAGTCAAAATGGTTTTGTATATACCCATGTATAAATTGATACAAATATATCTAATTTTACATATAAGTATCTAGTTATATAAAATTATATAAAATATTTCTCAGATAAGACCAAAATTCGTATCAAATTTTATAAAATTTTATCTGGATATATCAAATTATATTTTATTTGATACGAAATTTGGTCTTATCTGATTGATTTTTTATATAATAAAATATAATAAGATATGATTATGTGTAATAAGATATATTTGTATCAATTTATACATGGCTATATACGAAATCGTTTTTACTAGGGCAATCACACCAGGGGTACGACAAATATATATGCCAAGCTTCATTGGCCTCAGAATTGTCTTTCGAAACTTTTCGTGCACTTAAAATATTTTGGAAGTAAATTCAACTGAAAAAACGTTTAAAACAATCGTTTTTCCTTTTAAAAAACGGACTACTTATATTTCATTTGAAACAACATACTTTTTCAGTTATTTTTTAACATTAATAAATAACTAGACATTCCGTAGAAACAAATAATATTTCAGTTATTTTAACTGTTTACAATTTTTTATTTTGTTGAGTAAAAATATTTTTTTTTTTGAATAACAAACTACAAAAACCGTACTTCTGTAAAATTATACGGTATAAATATTTTTCCGTAAATTTTGTAGTTTATTGTTTTCACAACTGTGTAAATCATTCAATATTTTAGTTATTTTGAAAAACAAACGATAAATCGTTTAAAACAACTTTAATAATAAACTTTTTGAATAACCGTAAATAGTTACTGTAAAACTTTCCTGGATGTGTTTTTTATCTTCTGAATTTGCAAAGAAACCAATGCCGAAATTCATTTTTTGAACTACTGGTTTCGCTGAGTTGCAATACCAATCTGACCAGGTAAATGCCCAACATATATGCCAAACTTGAGCAGCCGCTGTAAAGTTTTTCAAAAGTTAGCGTGTTTTCAACAGACATAAAGACAGACGGCCTTAGCTTGATCGTCATAAAATCGATCGAGAACCATGAATATATGGGGCATTCCATGCAAAATCGCACCCTTTCGGAACCGACCCCCTTAGATTTATTATAATTTTTGAATGAAGATTTTCAATGAAGAATAAAAAAATGTTGTTACAGTGGAAAATTTCAATAAATTTCAAAAATCGGACTCGTATTCCTTAATCAAGTAGTCTGTCAGACGTTAGAATCCTGGGGAAGTTTTTTGTTACTTAGCTGATTTTCAACCGATTTTAATTTTTAGTACCTTATTGGAGAGGTATTTTACTCCAATCATAATTATGTACCCACTTATATTCAAACTTAACTTAAAAAAAAAAACAAAAAAAAAAATTCATAAAACGGAAAAACATAATATTTTCCCTTGTAATCCGTTTTTTAAATTTCAAGGCCGATGCGGCACGATTTAACCATGGCCGATCATCCCAAGTTTTTGTTGGGTGTATTTTTACACCCAATGGAATATAATTAGGGTAAGTAAGGGTTAATATCTACCAATTTATTTTGTTTTGGAACACCATATAAAATTAATCAGAGTCAAAAAAAGGTGCAATTTTGAAAACTAAAAAAAAAAATAGAACGAATTGTAATCACATATCGCATTATGGCTTTAAAGTTGTGCAATTTGGAGTACAATTTTTTAAGTTTTAAAAAAAATCGAAGGTTTCGGACTTTTTCAAAAAGTCAATTTTATTTTTTAAACGTTGAAAAATAAGTGATAGTTACTTCAAATAATTTTTTCAAATTTTTTTTTTTCCAAAACTGCATTTAAATACCAACAAAATGTTTTCAAAATTTTTTTAAGATATCGATTTTTTTTGCTGGTCAAAATTAATTGAAAATTTCCATTTCTTAATTTAAAAAAAAAAAAAAAAAAATCAATTTTTTCAACACCATCTTGATTTAAAAGGCTGAAAATTGGAGTCCAAGTTGCATTTAATAAGTACTTACACATATCCAAAAATAAAATAAATCGAAAGGGGTCGGGTCTAAAAGTGAGTGATTTGGCTTGGTATGCCCCATTTATCACGGTGCCCTGGAAAGGATTTAAATAAAATTTTGGTGTTACTCCAATTTTTAGGCGGATTATGTTTTTAGACTATAAAAGAAGGAAAATGAGCCAAAAAAGAAAAAAAAAAAAAGTACTAGGCGCTTTTTTTATGGCGGGCGAAAAAAAAGAATTACAAAAAGAGAAAAAATAATTTATTCTTTCAAATGCATTAACATTTTTTTATACAGATGTAAATTCATCACATATTCACTTATCAGTAATATTTAAATATATATGTGACATATTTTTTCAGATATGAGACTTAAAAGAATAATTTCACTATTTAGTGATACTAAATGAAATTCTTCTTTAATTTATTGAAAATTTTAGCTCTTGGAGTTATTTCACATTTAAGACTGATCCTGTTTCTAGATTTTAAAGGAGGGAAGTTACACCAACAATACAAACAAAATTTCCAAAGCATTTTTGGCGAAATAAAAAAAAATTAAAAAAGGATATTTAGCACATCCATAATATTGACAATAAACAAATAGTCCCAACCACTTTCTTCATCTCTTTTCAAACTATTTATATTGTTTTACTCTTCCTTAGGCACTGCAAATACATTTTTCAATGGTTTTTACTATCGTTTTCTGATTTTTTTTAGTTTTGAAAAAACATTTTTTAGCAAAAAAGAATAAATTCTTTTAAAATGATGTGAATCACTAATGTCTATATCAGTGGTCGACATCCATTGCACATGGATCCCGAACACATTCGGCTATACACATGTATTCAACACGAATGTCAACAAAACTCACAACTAAGAGCATAAAAATACAACAACAAGCTGGTTGATGTCGCTTTGTTTAAGAAATATACTAACACATGCATATTTATATTCATGCAACAATTCATTCATAGACTCTCTTTCTGCCGACCACTGGTCTATATTGAGGTAACTTTGAGTTTTGCTGTCCGTCTGAGTAGTACACTGAAAACTTTTAAGAACTTACATTTTTAAATAATTTACACGGACATATTTCATTTAGTTTCAATTAATAGTGAAATTATTCTTTTAAGTCTCATATCTGGAAAAATATGTTACATATATATTTAAATATTACTGATAAGTAAATATGTGATGAATTTACAACTGTATAAATTAATTTTAATGCATTTAAAAGAATAAATTATTTTTTGTTTTTTAGAAATTCTTCTTTTTGCCCGCCAAAAAAAAGCGCCTAGTACTTTTTTTCTTTTTTGGCTCATTTTTGTTTCTTTTATCGTCTAAAAACATAATCCACTTAAAAATCGGAGTAACACCAAAATTTTATTAAAATCCTATCCAGGGCACCGTGATATATTCATGATCCCCGATCGATTTTAAAACATTCTAGCGATGTCAGTCGGTCTGTGGAAATGGTGATCACGGAAAAAATGTTACACGTAGATGACTGAAACTTAACATATTTATTGCAAGAAGTTTGGTATTGCATTTGAGCGATATCGGTTTAGCGGTTCAAAAGTTATGAACGAAAATGTAAGGACACCTTAAAAGTTTTAGTACATTCAACATAACCTAAAAATACAAAATACTTTAATTCGGCTGCTGGTTGACATATGTGAACATAATTGAACACCAAATGGTTTTTGAACAAGTACAAACATATTTTTTAACAAAAAAATCGCGGATTTTTTTTTACCAATTTTTTTTTTGCGGAAATATAAAAAAAAAAAAACTTTAAAAGTAATTTTCTTTCAAATAAAGTTTTTTGCAATAATTCTTTAGAAATTGTGGAGGGTATCACTACATTCGGCAAGGCCGAATTTAACTTTTTTACTTGTTTTTAATTTTTTTGTTCATGAAGAAAAAAAACTAGCTTTAATAAAAAAAAATTGTTTAAATGAAAAAAAAATTTGAAAAAAAAATTTTGAAAAAAACATTTTGTTGAAAAAAAGTTTTAGATAAAAAAAAATTATTGATGGAAAAATGTTTTTAATACAAACAAAAGTTTGAAGAAAAAAACTTTTTTTGATAAAAAGAATGATTACTGATGTTTTTGAATGATTAATCAAAAAAAAGATTTTAGTGAAAAAATGTTTTTTCCCAAAAAAAAATTTTACAGTTTGGAAAGTATAAAAGATTTGGTACAGCCGCATTTAACACTTCCACTTGTTTCTGTACTTTTGTTAAACATTTTGATAAAAAATATTGTGAAAAAATTTCATTAAAAGAATTTTTTGATGAAAAAAAATAAATTTTTAATAAAAAAAAACATTTCGATAACTTTGATAAAAAAAATTATTGCAACAACTATTTTAAAAAAAAAAAAAAAGTTGATGAAAAATATTTATGTTACCATGAATTGCATATTGTTATGAACATTATTGTGAAATATTTTTCAAGTAATTCTTATGTTCTTATTAACAAACTGTATTCACTATTAAAAAATTTTCTAAAAGTTTGTTAAATAAAATCAGAAAAAAAGCTGTAAACTTAAAAGTATTTGTAGGACGCTTTTATAAATCGGTTTTGAGACTAACCAGTTTATCACATAAGCCTAAAATTCATCCCATAGCGTATTTGACTTGCAAAAAATTTTCCCTTGTGTGATTGTCAAAGTCAATGAGCCAAAACGCCCTTCAATTGAATACCAAACAATGTACAATAATCATGTGGATTTATATACATATGTAGGTAATCATATTTGTTTAACAATAAATTCGACCAATATGCAAAACATAAACCCTCATACTCTTTGGAATATAAATTAGTTTTTCAAATTACAATTTTTAATCATTGTTATCATTTTTTGTCCATGTCTTTTTTATACCCTACACTCTAGTGATACACACAAAAAAAAAACATTGTCAAATTACTAGAAAAAGTCTCGTAATTCCATTTTACCAATATTTGAAATTTACATTTTTTTTGTAATTTTACAATTTTTTTTGTGCTTTTACAAATTTCCAAATTTTTTTTCCAAAAAAAAAAAATCTAGTAAATTTACAAGATTTCCTTGTAAGTTTTATTGCGCCAAAAAAAATGTAAATCTACAAATTTATTGGTAAAAATCTTGTAAAATTACGAAAAAGCTCGTAATTTTTTCTAGGAATTCTCGTAAAATAGGAGGTAGAAGAAAATCTATTACAACACGAAACCTCCTTGTAAGTTTTATCGCGTCAAAAAATTTGTAAATTTACAATTTTTTTGGTAAAAAGTTTGTAAAATTACAAAGTAATTGGTAAAAAAGTTGCAAAATTACAAAGAATTTTTGTCAAATAGGAGGTAGCAAAAAAAAAGTTACAAACTTTTTATGTCGTTTTACAAGTTTTTTTTTTTAGTGTAAACGGTATATATAAGTTTATCATTCCGTTTGTAACACCTCGAAATATTGGTCTAGGACCCCATAAAGTATATATATGGGGCATTCCATGTCAAATCGGACACTTTGAAAATTGTTTTCTTTAGATTTTCCTAATTTGTTAACAGTTTTTAGTACCCTTCGAAAACTCCTTCGTTATAAATTTTCAGATTTTTTTGATGACCCGTTCAAAAGATATCGAATTTTTAAAAATTGGTAGTTTGCTCCTTTACTCAAACTTCTTTTAATCATAACTTCTTCAATAATGGTCTAAATTTCAATTTGTTTTTTTCAAAATTTTTGTTTTTTTTACGTACTTTTTAAAAAAAAATCCTAAAAAATTCTTAAAAGCGCTCTAGTATGCGATTTTTAAGTTTTAAAATTTAAATCTCATTTTTGAAAATGTTTGTACTCTTCGATTTTTTTTAAATTTTTTTGTGTAAAACTTCTATCAATTCTACAAATTTTTTGCCCAGAAGGATCGTGGGATAACGATTATTACTATTTTATAAAATTTTTTTAAAAAATTTTATTGTAATTTTCCAATCTTAAAATCATTTCTACTGCTCCAATGGTGCGTCATAGAGGTGTCCTTTATAAGACCGACCCCCATTAATTTTTACGTCTCAACATTTCTTTGGAACAAACTAATACCCTATCTCCAATTTCTAAGGGGGCTCCCACACAAAACGACATTTTTAAAAATTTGTTCCAACTGCTCAAACTGCCCTAAAAATATCCGTAGAACAACAAAATGTATAAACGACACACAATATTTTTTTAGTCCAAACATTTTCTCTGAACACACCTACCCTCTATTTTTAACTGTTAAGCCGCCCCCATACAATTTTTTTTATTTTTTGTAAATTTGTTTTATTTAATCAGCTTCTACTGGTCCAATGGAGCGTCCGAGAGGGGTCATTAGTGAGACCGACCCCCATTTATTTTTACCCTACAACATTTTTTCAAAATATACCCACGCCCTATCTCAACTCCCTAAGTAGGCTCCCATACAAAATTACATTTTTATAAAATTTGCTCCAACTGTTATTTGTATGGGAGCCTACTTAGGGAGTAGAGATAGGGCGTTGGTATGTTTTGAAAAAATGTTGTAGGGTAAAAATAAATGGGGGTCGGTCTCACTAATGACCCCTCTCGGACGCACCATTGGACCGGTAGAAGCTGATTAAATAAAAAAAATTTACAAAAAATAAAAAAAATTATATGGGGACCGCCTTAACAGTTAAAGATAGAGGGTAGGTGTGTTCAGAGAAAATGTTTGGACTAAAAAAATATTGTGGGTCGGTCATATATTTTGTTGCTCTAAGGGCACTATTAGGGCAGTTAGAGCGGTTGGAACAAATTTTAAAAAATGTCGTTTTGTGTGGGAGCCCCTTAGAAATTGGAGATAGGGTATTAGTTTGTTCCAAAGAAATGTTAAGACATAAAAATTAATGGGGGTCGGTCTTATAAAGGACCCCTCTATGACGCACCATTGGAGCAGTAGAAATGATTTTAAGATTGGAAAATTACAATAAAATTTTTTCAAAAAATTTAAAAAAATAGTAATAATCGTTTTCCCACGATCCTCCTGGGCAAAAAATTTGTAGAATTGACAGAGTTTGACACAAAAAAATTTCAAAAAAATCGAAGAGTACAAACATTTTCAAAAATGAGATTTAAATTTTAAAACTTAAAAATCGCATACTAGAGCGCTTTTAAAATTTTTTTGGATTTTTTTTTTAAAAGTACGTAAAAAAACAAAAATTTTGAAAAAAAAAATTGAAATTTGGACCATTATTGAAGAAGTTATGATTAAAAGAAGTTTGAGAAAAGGAACAAACTACCAATTTTTCAAAATTCGATATCTTTTGAACGGGTCATCAAAAAAATCTGAAAATTTACCACGAAGAGTTTTCGAAGGGTACTGAAAACTGTAAACAAATTGGGAAAATCTAAAAAAAAGTTTTTCAAAATGTCCGATTTCACATGGAATGCCCCATATTCATGATCCTCGATCGATTTCAAGACGATCTAGCTATGTCCGTCCTTCTGTCTGTCGGTTGAAAACACGCTAACTTTTGAAAGACTTTACTAAGGCTTCTGAAGTTTGGCATAAATGTTGGTCATTTACCTGGTCGGGTTGGTATTGCAATTCAGCGAAATTAGTCAAGTGGTACAAAAGTTATAAGCAAAAGAGTGAATTTCGGTAAGGGATTTTTGCGAATTTATAAGACAAAAAACACGCTAACGTTCAATAGACAATTCTGAGGCTGCTGAACAAGAATATATTTGCAGTTTCCCTGATCTGGATAGTATTGAATTTCAGCGAAATTGTTCTAGTGGTTCAAAAGTTATTAGCAAAACCGTGAATTTCGGATTGGTTTCACCTTTACTTCATGTGTTGAAAAACCGTTAGACAGTTTTAAAAACATTGGTAAGTCACAAAAATATTTTACAACATATTTTTGTCACTTAAAAATATTTTTACACTAAAAAAAAAAATTACACTCAAAAAAAATTGTACACTCACAAAAAAAAAAAAATTTTTTTTTTACAAAAATGACTAAAAAACGGTTTTTATTCAAAATAAAAATATTTCTAATCAAAATTGTTAAATTTTTTCACGTTAGAATATTTACTTTCCCTTAAAAGGGGCATTTTGAAAGGTATTCATAAATTCGGCCAAGTCGAATTTAACTTTTTTACTTGTTTTATGATCAAATAGTTTTTTAAATAGTTTTTTTATTTTTTTTAATTTTTTTTTTTTTTTATTTTTTTTTTTTTTTGCAAAATTTCATTTAAAATATTTAAATTTTTTTTTTTTTTTTGTATTTTGGCATGTAGAGTAACTGGGTTAATTATATACATACAATAAAAGGTAAAGCGATATAAAAAAATCACTTCTGAGGTAGTCCATATTGAGTGTACAATAGATAACTCTCAAAGTTAAATGAAAGAAAAGCCAGGACCAATAGCGTTTGTAAAGCAAAATTTAAGGAGAAGCCCTGCCATAAAGAGACATTAATATTGATTTTTTTGCTGGCGAGTTGGCATGCAATGTCTCATATATATAGGGCATTCCATGTAAAATCGGACACTTTGAAAATTTTTTTTTTTTTATTTTCCCAATTTGTTTACAGTTTTTAGTAATCTTTGAAAACTCCTTCATGGTAAAATTTTCAGATTTTTTTGATAACCCGTTCAAAAAATATCGAATTTTTAAAAATTGTTAGTATGTTCCTTTACTCATAACTTCTTCAATAATGGTTCAAATTTCAATTTTTTTTTTTTTTTTTCAAAATTTTTGTTTTTTTACGTACTTTTTTTAAAAAACCAAATCCCAAAAATTCTTAAAAGCGCTCTAGAATGCGATTTTTAAGTTTTAAAATTTAAATCTCATTTTTGAAAATGTTTGTACTCTTCGATTTTTTTTAATTTTTTGTGTAAAACTTCTATCGATTCTACAAATTTTTTGCCCAGGAGGATCGTGGGATAACGATTATTACTATTTTTTTAAATTTTTTGAAAAAATTTAATTGTAGTTTTCCAATCTTAAAATCATTTCTACTGCACCAATGGTGCGTCATAGAGGGGTCATTTATAAGACCGACCCTCATTAATTTTTACGTCTTTATATTTCTTTGGAACAAGCTAATACCCTATCTCCAATTTCTAAGGGGGCTCCCACACAAAACGACATTTTTAACAATGTGCTCTAACCGCTCTAACTGCCCTAATATTGCCCTTAGAGCAACAAAATGTATGACCGACCCACAATATCTTTTTAGTCCAAACATTTTTCCTGAACACACCTACCCTCTATCTCTAATTGTTAAGGCGGTCCCCATACAATTTTTTTTATTTTTTGTAAATTTGTTTTATTTAATCAGCTTCTACCGGTCCAATAGTGCGTCCGAGGGGGGTCATTAGTGAGACCGACCCCCATTTATTTTTACCCTACAACATTTGTTTAAAACATACCTACGCCCTATCTCCATTCCCTAAGTAGGCTTCCATTCAAAATTACATTTTTATAAAATTTGCTCCAACTGTTATTTGTATGGGAGCCTACTTAGGGAGTGGAGATAGGGCGTGGGTATGTTTTAAAAAAAAGTTGTAGGGTAAAAATAAATGGCGGTCGGTCTCACTAATGACCCCTCTCGGACGCAGCATTGGACCGGTAGAAGCTGATTAAATAAAACAAATTTATAAAAAATAAAAAAAATTGTATGGGGACCGCCTTAACAATTAGAGATAGAGGGTAGGTGTGTTCAGGAAAAATGTTTGGACTAAAAAAATATTGTGGGTCGGCACTATTAGGGCAGTTAGAGCGGTTGGAGCAAATTGTAAAAAATGTCGTTTTGTGTGGGAGCCCCCTTAGAAATTGGAGATAGGGTATTAGTTTGTTCCAAAGAAATGTTAAGACGTAAAAATTAATGGGGGTCGGTCTTATAAATGATACCTCTATGACGCACTATTGAAGCAATAGAAATGATTTTAAGATTGGAAAATTACAATAACATTTTTTAAAAAAAATTTAAAAAATAGTAATAATCGTTATCCCACGATCCTCATGGGCAAAAAATTTGTAGAATCGATAGAAGTTTTACACTAAAAAATTTCAAAAAAATCGAAGAGTTCAAACATTTTCAAAAATGAGATTAAAATTTTAAAACTTATAAATTGCATACTAGAGCGCTTTTAGGAATTTTGTGGGATTTTTTCTTTAAAAGTACGTAAAAAAACAAAAATTTTGAAAAAAAATTTGAAATTTGAACCATTATTGAAGAAGTTATGAGTAAAAGAAGTTTGAGTAAAAGAACAAACTACCAAATTTTTAAAAATTCGATATCTTTTGAACGGGTAATCAAAAAAATCTGAAAATTTACCACAAAGGAGTTTTCGAAGAGTACTAAAAACTGTAAACAAATTGGGAAAATCTAAAAAAAAAAAATTTCAAAGTGTCCGATTTCACATGGAATGCCCCTTATGTATTACTGTTTTCGAGTTCTGTTTCAATATGATTTAGCTAAACAAATCACGTTTTTTTAATTTTGGCATTTGTTCTGTCTACCCATGTCTGTTTCCTTATACACTCATTACTAGGGCAAGGAAGTTCATGCACTAAAAATCGCGTTTTTAGCGCTAAAAATATGTATCAAAAATTTAAAAATATGCAGTTAAAACTAAAAAAATATGCATTAAAAATTGATTTATATTAATATTTATTCATAGAAAAATCGTAAAATATAAAATATAGTGGAGCATATTAAGCTTTTTTTCGAATTTCGAAATCGTCGTGGTCGGGAAAGGTGCCTTTTAGGGTCGATATTAACACACAAAAATATTGGACCTGTAGGACAATGGATTTGGGTTCCTTTTTTGACTTGACAATCGGAAAGTTCCGAATAAAGTGAACAAACATTTTTAATTTTTTTTTTTCTTCAAAAATATATCGGCCATTCCATGAAAGAACGGCCAAAATTTGACCTCGGGTCATCCGATTTTTATAAAACTTTTTTTTCAAGAACTCTAAGGAGCCATTAAGAGATTTTAGTTTGCGGTTTAGAAAAATTCTGAAAACATTCGATTTTATTCGCGATTTTCATATTTTGAAAAATCAAAAAAATTAAAAAAATGGTCAACTTTGTAGATGCATATCTTAAGCAATTCTTAATGGATCTTTGTTATTGAAAATGAGTTTGAAAGGCAATATTGTCTTATTTTACAATATTGTTTTACAAAAAATATTTTAAATTCAAAAATGCATTTTGTATGCAATTGCATTTTCTAAATGCATTTTTTAGGTCAAAGGGCCTCTTCGATTTATTTTCTGTTTTGTATTTAATAAAATATGTAATTTTTACTAAAGACCTGTATTTATACTTTTTTGGGTCTCGTAGTTGTTATATTTTTAAAATTTTTTTAAAGAAAACGCTTAGATTTTTTTCACACAAATATTTAAATTATTTTTAAATTTTTGCGTTTTTTTCGTTATTTTTTACTTTGATTGTATTAGTACGCCATAGAACGAAAAAAGTGCTTTATATGAACACTGTGTGTAAATTTTATACTTTTTTTTAACAAGCTGACCACTTGTGCGTCCCGAATTCGGCTTTTTTTCGAATTTGAAAATGCTTGGGATTTAGGAAGGGGATTTAGGACCCTTTTACGGGAAAAATAACAAGAACTTGGGATTTAGGAAGGGGATTTAGGACCCTTTTACGGGAAAAATAACAAAAACCATTCTGGACAAAAAAAAAAAAAACAGTTGGCTACTAAAGATAGCAATCTTAGCGCATTTAAAAAAAAAATTCTGTTGTAAAAAATTGACTAAAGACATGTTTAAACATTATTTAGCTCACAAGTAGATTTAATAATTTTTTCAACTTATTTCACACTACTTTGGAAAAACACATCAATTCGCGAAAACGCGAATTGATCTAAAATACTGGGAGAAACGTGTATTTTATATTCAGCTATACTGTCAGAATTTTTCGGTCTGTTCCATGTGTACAAAACTGTGTCGGACGGTGTAATAAAACACTGTAATTTTCACTTGCAGAATTATTTTTTTTCGCGAAAAATATATTTTTATGTGAACGTTTTTTTTATTTAAATTTACGACATCTACCAGCAAAATTACTACGTATTCGCGAAAAAATTTTTAACTTGGTCAAATTTACAAAATGTAGGTACACTTTGCGGACTTTCCTTGTAAATAGAAATTAGTGGATCTGGTTTCTGGGTCAGAACCTTTTTACATTTTTTAAATGTATAATAACAGTATAACACTGTAATTTTTATTTGCGGAAATTTGATTTTTAGCGAAATTTTTTTATTGTATTTTTTAATTTTGATATTTATGTTTGAAAATGTCTAAAATACGGAAGATGACAGAAAAAAAAACTTTCGAAAAAAAATATTTTTTCTCTCTCAAAAAAAAAAAAAAAATACAGCATCTTTTAATTTTAAATATATTTATTCGATTTTTTTAAATTTAAATTTAAAAATTACACCGCTCTACAAATCTGAGGTTTGTCGCTGAGTTTTGAATGAAACCAAAAAAAGTTGATAGGGGTTGGTGACCCGATTCCAAAACGGTCACTCAAATTTTTCTATCACGTCAAAATCGCGGTTAAAGTGTCAAAAAAGGCATATTTTGGCGATTTTTGGGCGCCTATAAAATAAGATCCTGACATGCGATTGACTTAATATTAAGCTCTTTCGAAAGTGCGTAATTTTCTCTTTAAGACCAAATAAAATTTTTTTGGAATTTAATTTTTTTTAATGGTGAAAAAATCATTAGCTACAAGTGCTTTAAATCTAATATTTACGTATGGAAAATTGTTAAAAAACACTGTGTAAACAAACTAAATATTTAAAAAATGGAAGGTTTTTTGTTAATGATTTTTTTACCATTTTAGAAAATTAAATTTGAAGAAAATTTTATCTTGTCTTATAGAGAAAATCACATACTTTTGAATGAGCTTGATACCAAGTAAATCGCATGTCAGGATCTTATATTATAAGCATTCAAAAAGGGTCCAAAATGGCCTTTTTCGGCACTTTAACCGCAAACAACTCAAAATCCTGACGTGATAGACATATTTGGGTTGCAGATTTGGAATCAGCGCAACAAACACTACCTAAATCCCTTACCAGAATCCAATACGCATTTTCATGTTGAGCTGTGTTATCCCAAAAGTATAAAAATATCGATTTTATGGCACATTAGCATACAAATTGCAAAAGTCGCGGATATCACGAAGCGGCTAACAAATTATTAAATTTAGCATACTCGAATTTGGTTTACCTTGCTGGTATAATTTTCGACTTATACAATCCAATTTAAAAAAAATAAAAAAAATCGAAAAATTGTGAACAAATTTCAAGTTTTGTATGGAAAAAATTAAGTGATTTTTAAAAAAAATAATTTAAATATTTTAACTGCGAGACCCAAAATACTATAAATGCAGGTCTTCAGTAAAAATGTTATACAGTAGAATCTCACAAATTAGAACTCTCACAAATTTGAATTGTCCAGAAATTAGAACCGGCTATTTTAATGTATTGGACGCTCTGAAATTAGAACCTGTTGTTCTAATTTCTGGAAGTTTTTTTTTTTTATTTTCAATACAAAATGCTTTTTTGTAGTTTTTTTTAAGCTAAATAGGGGAAAAACCGAATTATTATTAGTTAACGCTCTAAAATTAGAACCAGTGGTTCAAATTTCTGGACTTTTTATTTTGTTTTTTTTTCACAATTCTGTAAGCGTAAGAGAAATGTAAAAATGGAATAAAGATGGGTTTAATGACGGATCAGATAGCAGTGACGATGATATAATCGATGTAACGCCTGTTATTTCTCATTTCAAAGCGCTTAAAAGCGCTTTTCTACAAATTTAATGTGTTAAATTAATTAAATATTAACAAATAAAAATTGTTTCGTGTTAAAATAAAGCATTCGTAACTGTTTTTATTGTTACTTTGTCATTTTCTTTGAAAAAACAAATGTCCAGAAATTAGAACTTTTCAGAAATTAGAACTACCCGTGGAACAAAGTGGTTCTAATTTGTGAGATTCTACTGTATTTTGATTAACATGAAAGATAACAAAAATCGAAGAGGCCCTTAGACTTATAAAATGCATTTTAAAAATGCAATTGCATAAAAAATGCATTCTGCAGTTCAAAATTTTTTTTCTACTATAATATTGTAAGAGTAGACGATATTGGCAATTAAACTCGTTTAAAATGATAAAAATGCATAAAGAATTGGCTGAGATATTAATTTACAAAGTTACCCACTTTTTCCAATTTGTTGATATTTCAAAAAATTAAAAACGCGAATAAAATCGAGGGTTTTTTAAATTTCTATAAACTGAAAAATGAATTCTCTTAATGGCTCCATAGAGTTCCTACTAAAAAAGTTTTGTGATATTCAGACGACCCAAGGTCAAAAAATGCCCATTTTTGGCCGGTCTTTCCTGGAATGGCCGATATATATTTTTTTCTAATTAACAAGGTTGGCAATCGAAACGAATAATGGTATCAATATCGGTATTGGTATCGATTTTTTATTTATTTCGGTATCGGTATCGGTTTTGGTATTTGAGTTGAATCGGTTACGGTATTACCGATACCGAAACGTCGATACCGGTACGTACCGGTATTATCGAAAAAAAATGCTAAAAATATAAAAAAACGCATAAAAACTAAAAAAATATATTTTTTTCAATTTTAATACTAAACACGTATTTACGTATTTATTTTTAGCATTTTTGTTAAAATGCCCTGAAAAAAAATTAAAATAGCGTTTTTTTAGGGGGATCGGCGGAGACGTTGCCTGACCACACCTACAAAAGGGGGCGGGCAGAGAAAACTGTAATTTTCTTATCCCCTTGATCAAAGTGCAGTAATTTGAAGTTATTCTGACATAAAAATGTTTCATTTGTTTAACAGTATAGAACACCTTTTTAAAAAAATATTTATGTTAGAAAAAGGTGGAATTTCGGGTAAATATGGTTACTAATGTTAAGTCTCATCTTTCTGCAATTAAAAAAAAAATTGTTTCAAGCTTAAAAGAAAATTTACCATTTTTTGATTGTTTTTTTTTTAATTTTTTTAGATTTAATTTATTATCAAATTCCCTAATTTGAATCGTTTTGAAACTATTTATTTTGAAAATAA
Source organism: Pegoplata infirma (assembly GCA_963921195.1). Classification (NCBI taxonomy): domain Eukaryota; kingdom Metazoa; phylum Arthropoda; class Insecta; order Diptera; family Anthomyiidae; genus Pegoplata; species Pegoplata infirma. The sequence goes on from CAWUER010000121.1 coordinate 15,476, forward strand.
TGAAATAAAATAATAAAATCCAAACATTAAAATTGGCTAAAAAGTTGAAATGCAGGCTTTTCTGGGATGACGGCACATTGAATTTTTTTTGACAAGATTTTCTTTTCAAAAAAAGAAAAATAAAATTAGATCTTGATCCAAAATGGGTTAAGAAAAGTAAAAAAAATGTGTAAAAAAAGTAGAAAAGTTAAATTCGACTTAGCATGAATACCCTCCACAGTGCCCTTTCAAAGTGATAATTAGTTTTCGAACGTGAAAAAAATTAACAATTTTTATTAGATTAGATTAATTAGATTAATATTTTATTTTGAGTAAAAAACTTTTTTTAGTCATTTTTGAAAAAAAAAAAATTACAACATTTTTTTTTGAGTGTAAAATTTTTTTCGAGTGTAAGCTTTTTTGTTTAATTGTAAAAATATTTGTGAATGAAAAAAATACTTTAAAAATATTTTACTGACTCTTCAATGTTTTTAAAGCTGGTTTGACTGGTTTTTCAACACGTGAACTAAAGGTAAAACCAATTTGAAATTCACGGTTTTGCTAATAATTTTTTAACCACTGTTAATCTGATAATATTTGTCTCGAAAAATTTTGTAAAATAATGAAAACACAATTAGTTATATTTTCTAAAAACGTTATAAATATTTATTTATTAATTATAATTCGGGGGTAAATTAATTGTACGTACCGTACTCAGTTGGGGTATACAAGAGTATAAAAAAGCTTTTATTTATAATACATAAAAAGCGCTTAGACGCCAAATAGAAAACAAACATATAAAAAAAAATCCTTGGGCACCCACATCGCGGATTAAATAAAAATCTCCAAAAAACTAATCTATACTAAGGGGTTCAGAAAGTTTCTATTGAGAGTCTAAATGACTCCAAAAAAATTTCGTGAAAATCAAAAATTTTCTTCTGCTCCCGCATAGCGGTTGAAGTATGATTTTTTTTTGGAAATTTTTACTTAATCCACGATGTGGGTGCCCAAAGATTTTTTTGATTTTTATGAGACTTCGGGGAGGCATTTGGAGTACGATTTTTAATTTACAAAAACCAAAAAATTCTCTATTAAATTTTTTTTGTGAAAACATGGTTTTTTAGGAAAAACCGTTTCAATACCGGTACGTACCGGTTCCGAAGGAAAAGGTTTTTGAATACCGGTATCCGATACCAAAACTGTGTTTCGGTATTGGTACCGGTATTCAATTTAAAGGATTTTGAAACGGATAACGGTATTGAAAAGGTATCGATTGCCAACATTGCTAATTAATTTTAAAATGCATTCAAGGCCAAATTAAATAAAACGATATTTAAAAATATACATTTTCTCCATACTGAGTTAATGTTACGTTATATTTTCAGCAAAAACTAATTAAAAATATCTTTTTGTAAAGCAAGAAACAAAAAATAAAAAAAATTTTACTGCCAAAAAAACTGTTTTTTTCCCCATAAAAGCACTTTAAGTTGTGTTCAGGCTAACGACAACAAACATGTATTTACATGAATCCCCTTGCCCTGCTCATTACAATACAGTTTAATTTAATTGTAAACTGCAGTTCACCAATTCTTAGTCAAAGGTAAAACATGGTGCCAATATTACCCGGGTTTCGCTCAAGCCAGGTCGATATTTAATTTAAATACATGGTCAACAATTTGACTTAATTAGTTTAACAACCGATTTCATAAAATGTTTGTTCTACGACCAAGACAAAATGCAGTGTGTAGATCAGAATTTATGTCTGGAGTAAAAAAAAAAAACTGTTAAAACTGCTTTAAAAGTTTATTCTCTTGTTTCAAACGAATATTATTTAGTTTGTGTTTGACTAAATTTTTTTGTGTTTGACTACCTTTTTTCTTAAAGGTAGGTCTGTTCAGATGACTTTAAGTGATGTTGTCGGGCTAATTAAGGATACTCTTCATAAAAAGAGAATGTTTTGGTATCATTTCTTGAAGTGGAAGGCACGTTGAACGATGTCAAAATATCATCAATTCCCCTGCAAAAAAAGTCATTACCACTTCTCAGTGGAGTGGTTTAAAACTATAACAAATGTAATGAAATACAACAAAAATAACAAAAAACACAAGACAAAAACACACAAACAGTTTTTTCTACTTCAGAATACATAGATATTCAGCACTTAACTCATTACCTATCGCGACACCTCCATACAAATGTAAGTAGATATTCAGTAGATAAGAACTACTCCGTGGAAGTAGTTGGAAGTTGTTTGAAAGCTCGGAGTACTTCTTATCTACTGAATATCTACTTACTTTTGTATGGGAGTGTCGCGGAAGGTAATGAGTTAAGTGCTGAATAACAACTTTTTATGGAGTAGAAAAAACTGTTTGTGTGTTTTTTTCTTGTGTTTTTTGTTATTTTTGTTGAATTTCATTACATTTGTTATAGTTTTAAAGCACTCCAAATAGAAGTACTCCGCACTTTTTTTGCTGGGTCTTAATGCCCTATAGAATACAGGCATGGGCATACAGATTACTTTATGGACGGGTAACATGCGGAAAAGCATGGCAATAAACTCGAAAATAGGTGTTTGGGAAGCTAGGAAAGTAGTTACAAGGGGCACTCCACAATGGGGAATGATTTCTCCTCTCTGTGGAGTCTTGTAATAAATGAGATCCTCGAGTCACTTAACGGAATGGGTATCAAGGTGGTTGTCTACGCTGATGACGTTGTGATTCTAATTAAAGGTTAGTTTTTACCAACGATTAGCGAACTCATGGAACCAGCGCTAAAGATACTCTCAACGTGGGCAACGGACAACGGTCTGGGATTTGATCCCGTTAAAACCGAACTTGTATGGTTCAAAAAAAGGACTAAGATAGATTGGGTTGTTCTTCCTAAATTAGATGGAATTACTCTGGAACTATCTAATAAGGTGAAATACCTGGGTGTGATCCTTGACTCAAAGATTTCTTGGAAAAGGAATTGAAAGGTAAGGATGAAAAAGTCGTTATGTGCTTTTTACACCTGCAGAAGAACTTTCGGAAGAATGAGGGCTCTAAAACCGTATATTATCCACTAGATGTATAATTAGACCAAAGGATATCGCGAACCATGTGGCCACTGCCAAATCCTTAGAGGACAAAAAGTCTTCTTACTTTTGGCAAACGAACGGTTAGTGGGAGTACTTACTGCAAAATTGGGAGTACTTACTGCAAAATTGGCCAAATGGCCGTGCGTATGGGAATTTCTGATAGAGAATATTGTAGAAGTTGTGGGGAAGAGTGAGAAGGAGTCAGTGGAGCATTTCTTATGTAAATGTCCGGGTCTGATGAGAAGCCGCCTTAAGCATTTGGGGCAAAGATTTTTCGAAGACCTAGATTGCTTAAACGGTGTCTCATTGACATCTCTTGCAGAATATCGAAGAGAATCGTGGTGGTACAAGAAATTAAAAGTTTTTGTATCAGAGGGGAGTAGGAAAATGACAGTTAAGGGACTCACAATGGGCCTTATGACCTCCGAGTGGATTCGCCAAATTGGCGGACGCCCATCCAATCTAACCTTCAGACATCATACGGTTTATGTTAAACATTGGCTGTCGGACGGTGTAACTAGCTTATTTTATTTTTCAAATTACATATGTATGTATTTTTCTAATTTGTCATTTAACACATTAATTGAATTTATCTTGAAAAACTAAGCAACATAAGCAGAGGAAAATCCATTTATCAAGTTAAAATATTCACACATGGATGTCCAAAAAAAACGTAATGGTAGAGTTAAATTTAAACAAGATTTTGCATATGTTTTCTTCAAGCACATGTGTCGAATAAATATGATATTTCATTAAAGTTTTTATATGAATTATGTATTTGTTATTAACACAGCAAACATTTTTTAAATTGATTTAAATTTTATTGATTTTAAGCCAATATATTTTATTAATATTGATTCCATTAAATAGACTCTGTACACGGTGAGCCTCAGCGATGTTCAGATTCAACTTTAGTGTCGACGAAAAGTGTAAGTGCAGTTCGATTTCTACAAGATTAAATGTCACAAAACTGTTAACAGCGAAATCGTAGCTGCTCGCATTCGCGAGATAACGCGAAATTAGTGTTTTTGTATTTTTATAAATATTGACATTAAAGTTTTTTTAATATTTTCAAAAACTGAGTATACAGTTTTAATTGTACTTATTTAAAGGTCACAAAACAGTAAGAATCAAAATCCTATCTTCTTTAGTTCGCGAGAAATCGTGAAATTAATTTTTTGCTGTTTTTGTTTTCGTTTTTTATTTTTAGATAGGTTTCTTTAAAATTTCGTAAAAATATGGTATGCAGTTTTACTTGTGCTTGATCAAAGTTCGCACAGCTGTTGACATCGAAATTGTATGTGTAAAATTCGCGAGATATCGCGTAATTATATAATTTTTTTTTATTATTTATTTATTTTTTAAATCGGTTCTTTAGTAATAATAAAAAAAAGTGGTATGCAGTTTTATTTGAGCATGTTGGAAGAAATTAAAACTGCCCACAAAAAAATTATAGCTGCTCACTTCCGCGAGAAATAGCGAAAAACAGCTTTTTGGGGGTATTTTTTGTTTTGATTAATAAAATAAGTTTCTTTAACATTGTTGAAAAACACGAAATGCAGTTTGATTTGCTATTGACTGGTAATTTTCGCGAAAAATAAATTTTTTTCCAATTTTTTTTTTTTTTATTTTGCGATTTCTCGCGAAAATGAGAAGATATGATTTCGATGTTAACTGTTTTGTGACCTGTAAATAAATACAATTAAAACTGCATACTCAGTTTTTGAAGACATTTAAAAAACTTCATTGTCAAAATTTTAGAAAATACAAAAACACTAATTTCGCGATATCTCGCGAATGCGAGCAGCTACGATTTCGATGTTAACAGTTTTGTGACATTTAATCAAGTGGAAATCGAACTGTGTTTACACTTTTCGTCGACACTAAAGTCCGTGTGTGAGTTAATTTTACTCGCATGAGTTCGCGATATTTATTTAAGCTTCATATTTCCTTTCGCCTCAAAATTTTGCTAAACTTTTAGTTTTGTCCCGAAAAACGCCAAAATGTTCTAAAAACCATCATAGATCCATATGGGGGGTTTTCGTGTCAACTGACACAACTTTTGAAACCGATGTCTTCCGACCGGGATTAAATTTGCACCAAGGTTAGTCCTATTGGATAGTAGTTCAGACACAATTTTTCAGCAAGATCGGTTCAGGACTCTCTGAGTTAGAGGGGGTCGAAATTTGACATTTTCGCCAAAGAGTTGCACCCCTCCAGGGGCGTTTCGAGAGCAGTTTTGGGGCTTTTTGAAGATTTTACCTCTTTACGCCCAACTTTGACCCCGATGAGGGGGCATATGGCCCCACCCCACCGCCCTCATTTTTTGGCTCGTGCTTTCTTTTTTAAACTTATAAAAATTAGAGGGTATCGCGGATCGGAAACTGGTTAGCTATCCCACGCCTAATAGTGCAAATTGAAGAACCGTTTTTTGTGTTCCAAAGTTAAAAAAAAAAAAAAATTTCATAGATATCCCACTCGTATCCCACTAATCGACCCCATAGCTCTTAAAGGAAAGACCTAAGCTTTCTTTTCAATCAAAAAAAAAAGGGCCCAATTTGAGGAAAAAGTCAAAAAATGTTTAGATTTTTAAGAAAAAAAATCAAAATTTTTTTTTATAATTTTTTTTTGAAAGACTGAAGAAATAGCTATCTAAACTCTGTGGGACACATTTTGCTAAAAACAAGAAGTAAGAAGTTACATGGATGAGAATAAACACCTCATTGGCCAAAATGTAAAATTTCGACCCCCTCTAACTCAGAGAGTCCTTGACCGATCTCGCTGAAAAATTGTGTCTGAACTACTATCCAATAGGACTAACCTTCATCCCGATCGGAGGCATTTTTTATTATATTGTTGAATTAGTGCGCCCTCTACCGGATATATACGCAATGAGTTTCATTAACACACTTTATCTGTTGAACAATTAATTTTTTTTTTTTTTCAAAATTTTAATTTTGTTAAGAAAAATTATTATTAGTGTATAATGGCGTAATAACTGTTACTGGGTTACATTTAAAATGTATGGATTCATAGAAATTTCTAATTAAAAAATTTTCGTTTTAATATAAATAGTATATAAAAAAATAAGATTAATTTCGTCTGACTCTTTTTTCACTTTGTTAAAAAAAAAAAAATTCTTAATAAACAAATTATGCTACTATCAGCTAATTTAAATGCATTTTAAATAAATTTTTTATTTATATGTTTTTTCTTTTCTTAACTTATTCATTTACTCATAATTCAAAATAATTATTATTCAAAGCAATATTTGTACTGAATTAAAGTGCTGACTGTGACGACATTGAATGTGGGCACACACAGAAAAATGTTTAGTTGGAATTCCATTATGAAAACGAAATTTTGATAAATCTTATAAATTTTTAGTTGTTATTGTAAATTTTTCATCACCGTACCAAATAAATAACAGCAGTAATAATTAATAATCAATCGTGACCGAATGGATGTATCAACAACTAATAATTTGGTAAATATACCCAAACAAAAAACTAAAAAAATTTTTGAAAAAAATTTAGTAAGTACAACCGTTTCTTTTAGTTTTATTTTTCCTCTCGACCAATAATCATTTGTTTAAAATAATAAATTCCAAAAACATTAGGTAATAGTATCCACAACTGAAAATGTTGGTTAACTTAACCAAATTTTCAATAATTTTTCATTTTTGAAAAATTTTACTAAATTAAAAATTTGTATTGGTATTCTTAACTAATAATTGGTATTTAGGATTTCATTACGATTACAAAACTAAAACGTAAAAAAAATGAAAATAAAAATTAGTTAAAAGAAAAATGTTGTTGTGTTCAGACGTGTTTTAAATTTTAAAATAAAACTCATTTAAAATTCTGTGAAAAAAATTAAAAATTTTTACGGTAAGTTGATACTACTGCCGAAATACAAACAATTTAAATCAATAAATATTTTTTTAGATATTTGCGACACAACTTTAATTTTGAGCCAACTATAAAAACCTATGGAACAGTTTCCAAGAAATCCATAGAGTCCAAAATGTCCTGTGAGTGGTAACAAATTTAAGGTTTATAAATGCCAGAATATTGAAATTAACAAAGGTTTACCCAAAACTATTATCAGAATCTGAGACATTTTCTGTAGGAAAAATTACTCAAAATCTGAGACTTTTTCTATAGGAATATTTTCAGAATTTGAGACTTTTCCTCATTATCTTAGTAGACCTTTTCAATAGGAAAAATTCTCAGATACTTCTACATTTTTTCTTTAGAAGATATTCTATTATATTTTCTAAGATATTCTTTTACAGATTCTGAGATATTTTTTCTGTAGAAAAATCCTCGAATTCTGAGATATGTTTCTATAAAAAAAATCTAGAAGTCTGAGATATTTTTTTAGATTTTTTCATTGACATCTTTTCTTAAGAGAAATATTTTGACTTCGAGTTATTTTTGCTCTAGAAAGTCTCACAGATTCTAAGACAATTTTTTTAGAAAAATTCTTAGATTTTAAATTTTTTCTATCAGAATTATCAGTTGTAATTTATTTTTTCTATTGTATGTATTTATTTCACTTTTTAAATTATAAGAATTTTACTATCAAATAAATTAGTAAAATTGCTTAAAAAAAATATTAAAAATTTTATTTCAAAAGAAACAGTTTAAAAAAATATTGATTGGTACAACTATATAACGCTTTTTAAAATTCGATCACTCTTACCAATGTCAATTTTAATATAAAAATATTCGGTTCTTATAACAGATATTTACCGGTAGAGACAACTGAATTGGCAGTAGAGGCAACTGAATATTGTGATAGTTGGTGCAACCGCAAAAATTCAGTTGGCAAACAATTCAGTTGCAACAACTGAATCCGTTTTCTGTGTGGAGTGTTACCAGCTGTTGTTTTTCATAAATCGTCTTAAATCAAAATGTAATTAAAATTTTGCAAAAATTATAATTATGCAGAGTAATTAAAAACAACAACTCATTGTGAGACTGCTTTATTACATAAATATTTTGAAGAAAATATTTTTGTTTGTTGATAAATAAAATAGTTGAAATTAAAATTGTCTGGGGGAGAGATAAAAAAAAATATGTCTCTTAAAACATTTTATTGCAATCTAATTTAAATGAAAATAGTTTTCTATGTGAAATTTACCTAATTAAATAATAGTGAAACCAAACAATTTTTCTTCCGATTTTCAAAGTCCAGGCAAATTTTTAAGTAAATTTTTAGGTGTAAAAAAAATTAGAAACGTCGATATTCATATGTACTTGATACCAAAGACTATTTAAAAAAGTTCAGAAAAGTTGTAATCCACTTTTTTTAAGTGTAGTTGCTCTAACTTTAAATTCTAATACAAATAACACTGTGCAACAAATTTTGGGTCATCGCATTGAGCCTCATTGCCTTCAACGCCATATGAAAGTAGACCATCAAGTGGACAAAATCACCAAAGGGTTTTGCAAAGTCAGTTCGGATTTCTTTTTTATAGCCCACTGAAGTTTTTATTTTTTTATCAAAGGCGTTTGGAAAACGTCAAAAATACTATAATAAGAACACATCTGAGCTTCAAAATATGATTTGATGTCTTCAGTGAAATTTTATGGCGGTTCTTTTCTTAGAACATTTTAACCCTCTAACTGCCATTTTAAGGGGTCATTTTAGTCCTTTTTCAAAATCTAAACACAGAAGTCTAATAAAACGTCAATTTAGAGGGCTAAAATGTTCTACAAATATTTTCCTCATAAAATTTCACTAGGGGTTGTCAAATGTTCAAAGTTTGTGCGACATGCGCAAAGTGCTTAAAAAGGGTCAAGTATAAATAATTAATGTTTGTTATTTTTTTTTACCAAAGCAGTGTTAAAAAATATCGACAAAAACAGTACAAATATACGTTTGAGCTAAAAATTATGTTCTGATGTGATTTATAAAATTTTATGATGATTCTTTTCTTTGACCAAATTAACCCTCTAGCTCCCGTTTTAAAGGTTCATTTTCGTTCTTTTTTAAAAGAAATACAAAAAAGTCTATACAAAAATGCAGTTAAAGGGTTAAAATGTTTTACAAATATTTTCTGCATCAAATTTTACTAGGGCACGTCTATAACAGAAAGTTCGTCCAGCATATAGAAAATGCTTAAAAATTTTAAAGTATTTAAATTTTTTTTTTTATATTTTTTTTGGGCCGAAATATAAAAAAAACTAGTAACAAAGTGAAATTCTACTTTGTCGAATGTAATGTACTGATACCCTCCACAATGTAAAAAAGTTTGCAAAAAAAAAAAAAACAAAAAAAAATTCGCTAAAAAATTTTTTGTTAAAAAAATATTCGGCGAAAATGTTGTTTTTTTTTTTTCAATGTTTGTACTTGTTTAAATACCATTCGGTGATCAATTATGGTCACATGTGTCAAGCAGCAGCCGAATTAAAGCATTTTGTGTTTTTAGATTATGTTGAATGTACCACAATTTTCAAGGTGTTCTTATATTTTCGTTCATAACTTTTGAACCGATTTCACTCAAATGCAATACCAAACTACTTAGGGCAACAACAAGTAAATATGCTAAGTCTTAGTTATATTTGTTTAATACCTTGGCCGTGATCACCATTTTTACAGACGGACAGGCATCGCTAGAATGTCTTAAAATCAAACACTGATCAATATTATATATGGGGGTTTTCGTGTCAACTGACACAACTTTTGATTCCGATCTACTGTCCTTTTGGATAGTAGTGCAGACACACTTTTTCAACGAGATCGGTCAAGGACTCTCTGAGTTGGAGGGGGGTCGAAATTTGATCTTTTGGCCAAAGAGGTGTTTATTCTCATCCATGTAACTTCTTACCAATTGTTTTTAGCAAAATGTGTCCCAAATAAATTATAAAAAATAAAAAAAAAATTTTTTGATTTTTTTTTTTTTAAATCCAAAATTTTTTTGACTTTTTTGTCAAATCGGACCCATTTTTTTGACTCAAAAGAAAGCGTAGGTCTTTTCCTCACCTAATTCTTCTTCGTCCTCAAATGTATTTTTGCTCCACCAACAAATTTCCGCTAGAACGGCATCACGCGACTTTTTCCCAAGATATCTGAATTGGTGATCACGACCAAAGTATTAAACAGATACAACTAAGACTTAGCATATTTATTTGTTGTTGCCCTAAGCAGTTTGGTATTGCATTTGAGCGAAATCGGTTCAGCGGTTCAAAAGTTATGAACGAAAATGTAAGAACACCTCGAAAATTGTGGTACATTCAACATAACCTAAAAAAACACAAAATTCTTTAATTCGGCTGCTGGTTGACACATGTGAACAGAATCGATCACCGAATGGTATTTGAACAAGTACAAAAATCTTTTTTTACAAACAAAAAAACATTTTCGACAATTTTTTTCGCGGATTTTTTTTCTTTTTAATTTTTGTTTTGTTTTTATTTTTGCAAATAAACTTTTTTACATCGTGGAGGGTATTAATACATACATTCGACAAAGTCGAATTTAACTTTGTTACTTGTTTTTTTATATTTCGGCCCAAAAAAAATATAAAAAAAAAATTTGAATACTTTAAAATTTTTAAGCATTTTCTATATGCTGGACGAACTTTCTGTCAAAGACGTGCCCTAGTACAATTTGATGCAGAAAATATTTGTAAAACATTTTAACCCTTCAACTGCATTTTTTTTTATAGACTTTTTTGTATTTCTTTTAAAAAAGGACGAAAATGACCCTTTAAAACGGGAGCTAGAGGGTTAATTTGGTCAAAGAAAAGAATCATCATAAAATTTTATAAAACACACCAGAACATCATTTTTAGCTCAAAAGTATATTTGCACTGTTTTTTGTCGACATTTTTTAACACTGCTTTGGTAGAAAAAAAATAACAAACATTGATTATTTATACTTGACCCTTTTTAAGCACTTTGCGCATGTCGCACAAACTTCGAACATTTGACAACCCCTAGTGAAATTTTATGAGGAAAATATTTGTAGAACATTTTAACCCTCTAAATGGACGTTTTATTAGACTTCTGTGTTTAGATTTTGAAAAAGGACTAAAATGACCCCTTAAAATGGCAGTTAGAGGGTTAAAATGTGCTAAGAAAAGAACCGCCATAAAATTTCACTGAAGACATCAAATCACATTTTGAAGCTCAGATGTGTTCTTATTATAGTATTTTTGACGTTTTCCAAACGCCTTTGATAAAAAAATAAAAACTTCAGTGGGCTATAAAAAAGAAATCCGAACTGACTTTGCAAAACCCTTTGGTGATTTTGTCTATTTGATGGTCTACTTTCATATGGCGTTGAAGCCATTGAGGCTCATTTTTCTTGTTGCACAGTGTAATAAGCGCGCTTTTAAAATAAACTAATTATTTAAATTTTACTAAAAAAAAAATTACTTTATTAATTTTTTTTTCAAAAAATTTTGATTTATGAAAGAGTTTCTGTTGATGACACAGAATTTAACAGTAGTTTGAGCTAACTGAAAACTGTATTTGTAACATTACGGTGCTATTTTTTCTTCAACTTTTGATTTGAACATGATGATGTTTTTTGGCTGGTATCTAATTTAAAAAAAAAATTTGACTATGTAATAGGGTGGTTCTTAAAAAAAACAAGTAGAAAAGTTGAATTCGACTTGCCGAATCTATGAATACCCTCCACAATGCCTTTTTTTAAAGGATAGTACATTTTTTAACGTGAAAAAAATTAACAATTTTGATTAGAAATATTTTATTTTGAGTAAAAAACTCTTCTTTTGTCATTTAAAAAAAAAGAAAAATTAAAATTTTTTTTTTTTTGAGTGTAAAACTTTTTTCGAGTGTAATGTTTTTTTTACTGTAAAAATATTTCTGAGTGAATGCACGTACGTATGTACACAAAATATTGTAATTTTTGTAAAAAAAAGCTAAATTTTTTTTTTGAATGTAAAATTTTTTTTTGGTGTAATTTTTAAGTTACTAATGCTTTTAAAACTAAACAAGTTTAAACAAGTGAGAGTGTTAAATTCGGCTGTGCCGAATCTTTTATACCCTCCAACACGTTAAAAAAAAAAACAGGGGCGTATTTTTTTTTTCTTTTTGGGGGGGGGGGGGTAACGTCGGTGGGAGACAATCTTCCTGGAACCAACTGCAAGACTTTGAACTTCTTTAGACATAAAAATGTTTCGTTTGCTAAGCAAAAGTTCAAAAAACCTATAAAAAATGGCTTTTTTTAGAGGTTTGTTTAGTTCTTAAGAGGGGAACTTTTTTCCCCCTGATCCGATTTTGCTCATGTTCGAACTTAACCAGCCCAATACCATAAGACATATTCGTGCCAAATTTCAGGAGTCTAGCTCATTTACTTTGGACTGTATCGTGTCTTCCACAGACGGACGGACGGACGGACGGACAGACGGACATCGCTAGAATGTCTTAGAATGGATCACTGATCAATAATATATATACTTTATGGGGTCCTAGACCGATATTTCGATGCGTTACACACGGAATGACAAAGTGAGTATACCCCCATACTGTGGTTGTAGGGTATAAAAAGCATTGCTTTAAAACAGCGATACGCAGACACATACTATAACATTTATGCTTGTGTGGGTAGTAGCAAGCGAAAAGTCAACAAATTTGCTCAAGCAACAGAATTTTATAGTGTATGTGTGTTGACAGCGCACAAGCAGCGCCTATTCCCGCGGGAATAGGAATTACAAAAATGCGTATCACTGCTTTAAAATTAAACAAGTTTGAAAACATTGTTAAGTTATCACCAAAGCTTTTAAAACTTGTTTAACACGTGGCATTTAAGATGAAACCAATCTGAAATTCAGGGTTTTGCTTATAACTTTTGAACCACAGAATCAATTGAGCTGAAATTCAACACCAAATAGACCTGGGGAACGGCAAAGATACATGCTAAGTTTCAGTAGTCTCGTTATTGTCTTTCGAAAGTTATCGTGTTTTATATCTAGTAAATTCGCGAAAAACCCTTGCCGAAATTAACTCTCTTGCTCATAACTTTTGAACCACTGGACCGATTTGGCTGGATTGCAATACCAAACTGACCAGGTAAATGACTAACATATATGCCAAACTTCAGTAGCCTCTGTAAGGTCTCTCAAAAGTTGTTTTCTACGGACAGACAGACAGACAGACAGACAGACGGACGGACATCGCTGGATCGACTTAAAATCGATCGAGGATCATAAATATACATACTTTATGGGGTCCTAGACCAATATTTCGATGTGTTACAAACGGAATGACAGCCTTATATATTCCCTCTATCACTAGAGTGTAGGGTATAAAAAAAGTTGAATTTCCGCATAGGACGCACAGTGGACCAAATGCTGAATCTAGTGTGCAAGAGAGTATACATCGACTTTGAGAGCACCTAGAAACATGAAATTTGTTATGCAACAGGAAAGTGAGATAAGCTACTATATAGTCCAAATGAAGGCGGTATTTGAATGGGCGTAGCATTTATTGAAACTTTGTCATAATAAAATATAGGTAAAGTAGAAACAATAATAGGCAGAGAAAGTATTTTTTTTTTAACGTAAAAAAAGATTTTAAAACAGTTTAGAAAAGAAATATTTTATTTTGAGTAAAGAACACTTTACTCATTTCTGTAAAAAAAAGAAAATTTCCTTACTTTAGGCTTGTACAACCCACCCTCAACTCAACTCAAAGTAAAAATAAACGATTATTCTTTTAATTTTTAATGATTCAAAATTGTTGGTATTTTAAAATGAGAAATCACTGGTATTTATATATTTTGTAGCTAATTTTTTGAGAAAAATCAGTTGTAGAAATCAAAAAAGCTAGACTCAAAATAATTCTACAGTAAAAGTTTTAGTGATTTTGTACCCAAATCTACTAATAAGATACTAATTTTAGTATCGTCAAAGTACTAAAGTTTGTAATTTTTACTGTTTTTGAATAATATTAGTAAAAAATTTAGTATGGGTTACCAATTCCTGCACTAGGTCCTTTTGAACTAAAATATTAGTTTGTTAGTTAAATTTTTGGTATTGAATTCCCACGTTTTTTTTGGGTGTAGTTATAAGGCATATCACAGACTCAATTCGGTTCGGATTTAAAAAAAGTGGTTTACTCGTAAAACGCAAAGCGAATATTTTTATTCGGATTGAAACCACTTTTATGCAATTCATTTCCACTTTTATTTTTGAAAGTGATTTCATTCCGAAAAAAATAATATTCATTTTGCGTTTTACGAGTAAACCACTTTTTTCAAATCCGAACGGAATTGAGTCTGTGACATGCCCCTTTAGTGGTTGAGTATGGTGGATTAAGTGTATGATAGGCATGTAGTCGATTGCGGATCTAAGGTCGCTGTTCCAAAAAAGGTAATTCACATAAAAAATGTGAAAATGAAAATATCCGAATTTTTTTGGTGTTCTAGATTTCACATCCGAATTTCTTTTTCGTTTTGTTTCACATAAATAAAATTTGGTGAAAGTAAAACGAATGCACTTTTTTCCTTATAATTTTTTAAGTTTTAATTATTCGATTTCCACTTCGAATAAAAACGTGATTAACAAAACACTAAACTTGATTTCACGTGATTCGGAAATTTTCATGTGAATTAAAAAGTTGTGAAACACAGAACAGAGGCCTAAACCTACCTAAATTTCATTACATTTTTTTTTAAACAAATATTTTAATAAAAAAAAATTTTCGTAATCTCAAAACAAGGCTTTAGTATACTATATAGAATTTTTCTTTGGTTCAGCCGATTGTCTTAAATTTTCTACTTGGTCTATTTTTTCCATATTACAAACTGCATTTTCTAATGCCTCTGATAACACCGCTCAACAAATCGAAGGTTTTTGACTCCGGTTTGAAGTTTCATATAAAATTTTACAAAATTTTGACTCGCTTATTCCAAATCTGTGCTCTAAATTTGTCCACCACGTTTAGAATTTTAATTATTCGCGGTTGAAAATGCGAAAAACGCGTATTTGCCTTTTTGGAAAGCCTACATAGCAGCCACTGGGTGGAATAAAAATCTGGTATTAAGCGTTAGAGTAGAATTGAACTATGATCTCAAATATATGATCAAGAAAATTTGAAGTTGTTGCACTATTATTGGCCAAACATGTATTTTAAAAAACACTGTGAAAAAAAGTTAGAAAAAGCACCATTTATAAAAGGCTCTAAAACAAAAACCAGATGATCAATCTTTACTGTGATGAGCTCAAAATTTAGGCAAAAGATCATTCTTTCTTATAGACTTTTAAACCCATTAAAGATATCTTCCGGTTTATACAAAAAATAACACAGAAAACTTAAATTTGTAAAATATTTTTTTTTAGTTTTTCTTTGAAAAATATCAAAAAAACTAACCTTACCTTTTTTACAAAAATGATAATTTTAACAGTATCATTTTAAAACGCAAGTGTAACCCAACCAAACGCAATAATTAGAAAAAAATTGTTTTGTATGTTGGAGACTATAGACAAATTATACTTTTGCACTTTATACCAGATTTGTATTCCACTGAATGGCTGCTGTGCAGGCTTTCAAATAATGCAAAAATCGTAATTTTTCGCAATTTCAACCGTGAATAACTAAAAATCTGGAGGTGATGGAAAAATTTGGAGAACAGATTTGGAATCAGGAGATCAAAGTCTACTAAAATTGATCACCAGAACTCAAATCGGAAAATGAGTGTTGAGCGGTGTAATTAATATTTTGCGGAAATTATTACCTAAAAGTTAATTTCTTTTTAATTTATCATTAACATTTACACAGAAACTTATACCATTTATTGAAATTATTTTTCATTTGATGACATTATTTAAAGTAAATTACTAGATGTAAAAAAATTAATGGTTTATTGTCACAACCTGACCATTAATATATCAAATAAAGTATAAAGAAGCAACAAACACCCGACAAACGTTCAACAAAAAACCACTGTCATGGACACTTGCGTCAACATTCATTGTCAAATGAAAATATATAAGAAAAAAATATATTCAATGTATATAAGTATACACAAGTACACTCAGAAAAAAAATTCACGCCTTAACAATTGTGCCCTGTACGACTGGCATTTTTCTGTATGGCAAACATTCTTTCTTCGATTTTCAAGGTCCGGGCAAATTTTTATTCTACAGGCCTAAAACTTATGTGGTACCAATTTGGGGCCAATCGGATTAAATTAACTGCTGGCGCCTGGAGATTAAAAATTTGGATTTATGAATTTTTTTAAAAAAAATATTAAAAAAATAAGTGTTTTGCGATACATCACATTTCATATTTTTATTTTTTAATATTTCAAGAATCCAATTTTTTTTTGTTATTAAATTTTCCAAAAATCTAAAACTTTGACCAAAGGGCAAATGATTGGTTTAAATCAAAGTTCATCTTAATCTCGATGAAACGGTCAAGGGAAAATATGTTTACGATTTTTTTTTTTTAAATTTCTTAAACGTGGGAAAAACTTCCAGTTTTGGTAATTTTTTGGAAAATTTTAAATGGCGATATCTTGAAAACCATTCGACCGATTCAAGAAGCTTTATTGCAAGATAAATATTTTTTTTTTTTTTAATTTTTCAAAAAATTTATACTTTTTGGTGGAAATTGTTCAAAATCCCATATATTTTTTTTTTTAATTTTTCAAAAAAATTAAAACTACACAACCCTACAGAAACAAAAAAAGTTTCTGACCCAGAAACTAATGAAACTAATCCTTATGTATTTGGACCTCTTGAATTCGATTTCGCTCTCAGAATTGAATTCTATCGTTGGGTTTTCCTGTAATTTTCAAGGAAAGTCCGCAAAGTGAGCCTACCTAATTTCTTTGTAAATTTATCTAACAATAAGTTTAGCAAATTTTTAATGTTATTTCTGTATGTATGTTTAAGTTTGATTAAAGATAAGATAATAAGATGTTTTTTAATAAAATCCGTTAAAAATTGTAGAAGTTACGTGAAATTGAACAAAAATGCATAAATTCAGTTTTATTCAAAAACAGTTGTATTTGTTTATTTCGGGAGTGCCAAATGTAACAAAAGGCGTTTTTTGTTGGTATAATTATCAGTGTTCTACCATACAAAGTTCACATTAGCGCTTAAAATTCTAGAAGTTAAAAATTAACTTGCATACATTGTGAATGATTCTCTTATTGTTAATGGCTCTCTATGGTATTAACAAAAAAGATAAATGTTTATGTGTTGCTTTCAAACTAAATTGCGTCTAATAAACTAATTTTATATATATTTCATCGAAATGTGTGTTCCAAACGACGCTGAATTAAATTGAGAAATTTATGGAAGTTAATGTGTCGTTTTTTTCGTTTTGATGCATGGTAACAGTCAAAGTTTGCCAACAAAAAAGGCCCAAATACTAACATTTTTGTTTAAAACTGAATTGATGTATTTTTGTTCAAATTCATGTAATTTTTACAAAAAAAAATTATAGGCAATATACCTAGTGTATTCAAAAAACCGGACATTTTCAAAAACCGGTTTTCGGTTTATTCGAAAAAGCTTATTTTTGAAAAACCGGTTTCCGGTTTCGGTTTTAGCAAAAAAACCGGTTAAACCGGTTTTTATTTTTCAGGTTAAAAATTAATTAAACTTAATTATATTTTACAAAAAAGCCATAGCCTAATAAACACAAAATCGATTAGTGATAGCAAAAATAGTATCATCTGTATGACACCGTTTACGGTATCCCATTTAACAAAATTTTGGTACCATTCCAAAGTTTTGGTGTTATTACTGTTGCCCAATTTCGCTGGAAACTTCGACAGCAAAAATTATTTCGTAATTTCCTACCGAAACGATATGGTTATCGCCAGGAATAACGATAGTTTTTTCATAAAATCTGATATAAGGCGGTTTTGCTATCGTTATGACAGTATTTTCGATAGCGAAAACGATATCATATTTTTATGGTAGATTTAATAAAAAAAAAAACTATCTGCTTTGCATAGTATGTGACTTTAAGGTAATATTGCTTTGATATTTCAACGGTAATATTTAGTTTATTGGAAGTAAACAAATTTAAAATTTGAATTATTACCAATTGAGAGAGGAAATCCTTATAAATTCAGACATCTGTCCTAACGTATTCATTTGGGCTGATTTAGACTATTCCAATTTTAACAATTTCAAAAGGTAACTTAAAAAAATGGTTACCAGTGGGTCTTTAAATTGACAAATAATTTTGAATTTTGAGTCTTTTTATGATTGTGTTTACAACAAACACAGGGAATATGAAGTTTTAAAAAAATAAAATTAGTCATAACCAGTCATAACTGTGAATAGACCCGTTAAACTCATTATATTACAACTATTTATAAAAACCGGTTAACCGACACAAAAAACCCGGTTTCTCGAATATTCGAAATTCAAAACTTTTCGAAACCGGTCGAGTTTCTAAAAATAAAAAAACCGGTTAACCGGTTTTCGGTTTCGGTTTTGAATACTCTAAATATACCGTATAGCCAAATTTTTCGCATTTTTTCATTTGTTCACTTCTAAATAACCCCTTTCTAACAGATTTATTTCGTTGAGTGTATGCCTGTGTGTGTGTGTAGCAAAAAATTCTTGTAATAAATTGTTAATATTTTTTTCATTTTGTATGTATATGTGTGGATTTACAATTTATTTGTATGTGTTATTATATTTGTAAGCATATGATCATCAATCTTAACAAATTGGCAGCAATAACAGTAAATTTCATATAGTCAATGTTGAAAAATAACGTTTACGTGCCCGTTTAAAGTTGACGTTATATTTTGTAGTTATAGGTACTGTGGGGGTCAAAAAAGAAAATATTGTATTAAGCTTCGTTAATTAGTAATTAGTTAAACTTGTTATTTTGATTCGGAGTTTTTAGATAATAATAATCAATGCTGAATTTCCCGAATATTTTATTAATTTTGCTTAACTTTTTCTGAATTTCCATTTTTTTTTGTAAATTTTATACCATTCCTTTTAAGTTTCTCAACTTTTTTTGAAGATTTTTTACACTTCTTTCGATTTTTGTTACTGATGAGTTTCTTATTTTGCTGAACTCTTCTTAATTTTCCTGATTTTTCTGATATTTGTTGAATTTTGTTTGTGATTGGCTCTTTATATTCATAAGCTATTCTAAATTTTCCTAATTTTTTCGGAATTTTCTTGATTTTTTCTGAATTTTGTAACTTTTTCAGAATTTTCCTGATTTTTTGATTTTTTTTTTAGTTTTCTTAATTTGCCTAAGTTTTTTGTTTGAGTTTTTTTTTTTCTAACGTGTTCTTTATTTTCCTGTATTTTTGTTGATTTTTTTCTAAAATTACCAATTTTTTTTTTTTTGAATTTTGTTTCTGATATGTTCCTAAGTTTAACTATTTTTAATTTTCCCAAATTTTTCGGAATTTTTATAATTTTTGCTTAATTTTTCTTCCTTTTTCTGATTTTTTTCAATTTATGAGCATGTGTGTGGTAGTATTATGTTAAATGATATATTGCTTTAAAGTGTAGTCTCGTATATTTTCTTTGGTTTTTAGAAATTTCTTTTATTTAATCAGTTTTGACCAGTGCAATGGTGCGTCCTGGAGGGGTCAGATGTGTGACCGACCCCAATTAATTTTTAACCTCCAACATTTTCTTGAAACATAACTACCCTCTAGCTCCACTTCCTTAGGGTGCTACCATGCAAAAATACATTTTTATAAAATTTGCTTCCACTGTAATTGTAAGTATGTTTTGAAAAAATGTTAAGACTGTTAAAAAAAAAAAAATATTTTTCAAAGTGTCGGATTTGGCATGAATATCTCATATACATATGTACGACCGGTGTTTCAACTTTAGGCGAAATTTCTGCTAATTTGGCTTTTATTCAGATTTTCCCGAATTTTCCCTAATTTAAAAGTGAGATTAGGCCGCTAAAAGATACTTTTATTTTTCTCCCATCAATTTCATATGCTAGTTTCAGGACAACTGGTAGATACTTATACCAATACCTCTCCTGGTAGACAAAATATTGGTAATTGACCCTATACACAGTGGGCGACAATACATTGGAAACTTTTTTATAGTAGATGCAATGTTAAAGACAAAGTTATCAATACTAAACGTTATTATTATCAAACGAGTAGTATTATTAAAAACTTTATGTAGATAATTTAAAAAGCTTTAATTTAAGCTCGATAGCGTCCAGATTGAGTAAATAATAAATGTGCTACGATGGTCGATCTGTAAAATGAAATTATTTATATACATTTTTTAGAACAGTTTTTAAAAATATTTCTAAGTCGATTGTTTTCAAGTTCAAGCATTTAAAATTGAAAAAGGTGTCCAATAGATTTTATTTAGCAATCGAATAATTTTTCCAGCAACCCAATCAAACAGTGAAATTTTTTAAGTACAGTAGAAAAAATCAAAATTTTTGACCTCAAATTCTTTTGACCGCCAATTTTTTGTAAACATAGAAAAAAATTTAATTATTTTAATATTTCATTACTTACACTTAGTTTTACTAAAGTTAATAAACAATAATATCTTTTCTTTGTTTACAAAAAATTAGTGGTCAAAAGAATTGGAGTTCAAAAAATATGGATTTTTTCTACCATACTTAAAAAATTTCACTGTTTGTTTGGGTAATTGTAAAAATTTTTTGATCACTGAATAAAACTTATTGGACCTTTTTTTAAATTCTTAATGTTTGAACTTGGAAAAAATCGGCTTGGAAATATTTGTAAAAAATGTTGGGAAAAATGTCTATAATTAATTTCATTTTCCAGATCGACACTCGTAGCACATTTATTATTTACTCAATCTGGACGCCATTAAGCTTAAATTAGAGCTTGTTAAATTAACTACTTAACATTCCTAATAAGCACAACAAAACTAAAAATTCAAGTGTTTGAAATATCACTTGAATTTAACTTTAATTCAAGCAATTATTTCAAGCCAAATTCCAATTCAACAAGTTGTAGTTTTATTTCAAAACAGTTTGAAACAATTGTCATTAATAAACAACATTTTCATTTTTTGAAGAAAAAATAAATATTTTACACAAATTATAAAAAATCTAAAATACGCTTATTATTCAGGATTATTTTGCAAAAATACATTTAATTCATGGTAAGTTAAGACTATAAAATATGATTTACAAAAAATATTAACAAAATTAAATTTTTTTAGGTTTTCTGGTGAGAAACTCCAAATTTTAATTCAAATATCTGATGGCGAGGATAATTTGTCCAGACTTGTTAATGGGGCTGCGAAAATTTATTATTTTGTTTAAAATTTAATACATATTTATTTTATATATTGTGCAAATAAATAAAAAAATAAATAGAAGTTGGTTTTTTCAATGTTTAGAAATGATACAGATTTAAATAGAATACACTGGAATAAGCCTTGAATATGACTTGAATTGAAATGGAATTAGGCTTGAATTAAACTGTAATTCAAGCCATAATCAAGTACACTCAAAAAAATAAAACTGTAAAGTTAACAAATTTTTTTTGTTAACTAGAGCTTACTGGCTTTTTAGCAAATTTTTAGTTAAAATCAGCGTTTTAACTACTTTTTTTAGTTAAGTTCAATTTACGAAAATACTAGTTTTGAACAAATTTTGAATTAATTTTTTTTGTTGACTTTAAAACTAAGTTTACGAATTTTTACAAATTAATTTGCTGATTTCTTGTAACTTATTTGTCAAGTAAAAAAATGTTAGAAATTTCTTGTATAGCCTCCTATGCAAATCTCATAAGTTCTACTTAAGCTAAACTTAATGCTGAGAAAAAAAGAAAAAAATAAGTGTAGTGATAATGTTTAAAATCAATGCTTAACAAACTTACAAATTTTTTACAAAAAGTTTAGCTGAATTTAACAAATTTTTTTTTGTTAATATGTACAAAAAAATGTTACGAAATTTTCAGCTGAATTTTTAGTTAAAGTTACGGTTTTTTTGCTACATTCATTTTACGAAAAGTTAACTAAATATTTTTAGTTAAATTAACTAGAAATTTAGTAGGTTCAAAATCAGGTGTTTTTTTATTTAAATTTAACTAAATTTTTTGCTAACTTTACAGTTTTTTTTTGTGAGTGTATGTATTTGTTTCAAAAATTTTCTTTGGTTCGACTGGAATTACGCTTTAATTTAGGACTTGAATTCAAGTGTTTTTACACTGTTTTGTTTGACTTGAATTCAAGTATCCGTTTCGCTGGCATATGCTATTGAATTACAGTATAATTCAAGTATAATTCAAGGCTTGAAAATTGAATATATCACTGGAATTACGATTGATTTACACTTGAATTCCAGCAATTTGGCTTATTGGGTTTATTGTTAACTTTGTCTTTAACAAATAGTATCAACTACAAAAAGTTTCCAATGTATTGTCGCCCACTGTATGTGAACCCGTTTTATTGATAACACTGTAAGTATAATTTTAAATTATGAAATGACACACCAAAACGCCGAGACACGTTAACTCAATCGTAGAATCTACTGGCATTCTGCATTTTGTCAGGTCAACCTTAAGAGATATTTCGTTTTAAAGTTTGGCGATTTTTAAGCAAGTTTTTATTTATTTTTCCTGGTAAAGTCCTTTAAAAACTCTTTTGAAATTACTTTATTTAGCATTTATGTATCGAAACTTTACTGTAACAATGATGGCCGATCAGTTTAGTTTAGTTAATTTATTTTTCTTCAATATTTCAACTTCCTTAAAAACAATAAAAAATCGCTTAAAACTCACAAATTTAAAAATTAAATATCTCTTTATATTGACCTGATCTGTAAAAATTGAGACTGCCGCTGTGTTTTGAAATCCAGAATTAATTTTACGTGTTTCAGCATTTTGGTGTGTCAATTTCATGTACTTTACAATCTGCTACAGTGGAAAAATACTTTTATGAGATTTTTAATTTTTATAAAATCTCATAATGTCTAGCTGTGATATAGAACATATGGGTGATTCCATGTCAAACCGCACAGAAAACTGTGATTTTCGGATTTGTCACCTCTGATTTTAATGAAATTCGCAAAAAATATTTCACATGCGTTGTTTTCATAAAATGATTACCTTACAGGCTCCAAAAATTTTTAGTTTTCGAAATATGGTGTCTTGAAAATTGGCAAAAACGTAAAATTTTCAATAAGGTGCACATACAAAGTCACCCATAACTTTAAAACTATAAAACCCACAATTACCAAATAGGTACCATTTGAAAGCTGAAAGGATTACCTTAAAAGTGACATGCACAATTTTTTCTTGTAACGAAAGGTCAAAGGTCATATTTTAATGTCTAATGTTCAAAGACCTATATCTCAAAATCCGATATTTTTTAAATTCTCAAAAAAATATATGATAACAATCAAGTCTTTCCCTACATTTGCATCGAAATTTCAGGGTGGACACTCATATAGTTCCAAAGTTACAGAAGAAAACGTGCTCGAAGGCAAGGTTTTTTCTACGAGTTCATATAAAAAATATTGCACAAACAAAACAATATACATAGTCGTAAACAAATTTGCGGGCCTAGAACAAGGCTTAAAACTTTTTATGTATTATGAGTTATATTGTAGGGGTTTTCTTGTTCTTTTACAAGGAAAGTCCTCAAAAGTGAACATACCTGATTTCTTTAAAATTTATACACAAGCTAGAAAAAATAAATCTAAAATCAACCAGTCTGAGCTTGTCGGCCTAAATTCAGTTTAAACGGGGTTAAAAATTACCCACTTTCTGTTATTTTAAAGCTTAGGTACTTTATATTGATGCCATATATAACAGATCGGTTTCATTCGAAACCTATGTATATTCTTCCATAGTAGGGAAATAGGAATGGGGTGGGGGAACCGTATGTTCAAAGCGGAATAAAGCTAATAAAAAAGAATAAAATCAAGCATAAAAATGGTTTAGAAATGGAAACACTAATGTTTCGAACTTCTTTAAATTTTTGCCTTATTTTATTTTGGACACACTAATAAAGATTTTTTTTTTGTTTAAATTTGGATGAAACCCGACCTGTAAGAAAAACTGCCAATAAAAAATTCATGTGATTGCTTAATTTAAATAGAAAATAGTACCAATAATGAATTTGTTTTACAAAAACTATAACAAAAACTATACATTTTTAACAAAAACAATTATGCAACAAATAAAATGCCTCAAACAGACGCCAATTGTTTTTTTTAAATGAAACGGATCTGATGTAAGTGGCATCAATGTACCTAAAAGTTAAAATTACTAAAAATCTGTCATTTTGACTCCCCTTTAAAACTAAATTAAGACCAATAAGCTCAGACAGGTCGATGTTAGATATTTGTTGTCTTTCATGGGCATAAATTCCAAAGAAATTACGTATGTTCACTTTGAAGATGTTCCTTGTAAGAAAACAAGAAAACCCTACGGTAAAATTCAGTTTTTATAGTGAAATCAAATTCAGGAGTTCGAAATATTAATAAATAATGGGTTCAGTTTTTAGGTCCGTCCCATTGTTTGTTTACTGCTAGCAGCATGCTATGCTGCTTCGTGTGTGTAAGCTTTTGCATATGAACTCGTAGAGAAAATCTTGACTTCAAGCACGTTTTCCTCTGTAACTTTGGAACCATATGAGTGTCCACCCTGAAATTTTGATACAAATGTAGGGAAAGACTTGATTGTTATCATATATTTTTTTGAGAATTTTAAAAATATCGTATTTTGAGATATAGGTCTTTGAACATTAGATCTTGAAATATGACCTTTGACCTTTCGTTACAAGAAAAAATTGTGCATGCCACTTATAAGGTAATCCTTTCAGCTTTCAAATGATACCTATTTGGTAATTGTGGGTTTTATAGTTTTAAAGTTATGGGTGACTTTGTATGTGCACCTTATTGAAAATTTGACGTTTTTGCCAATTTTCAAGACGCCATATTTCGAAAACCGAAAGGTTTTGGAGCCAGAAAGGTAATGATTTTAGGAACACTATCCATTTGCAATATTTTTGTCAAATTTTATTTAAATCGAAGGTGACAAATCCGAATGCTGTGTGGTTTGAGGTGGATTTGCCCATATAGTAGATATTGTACCCAAATTTGCTTTTTATGACCCACTGTGTACAATTCTTTATTAACCATGACAACAAAAAAAAATGTTAAAACTCTTGGAATCTTCTGCCGCTGCTGCTGCTAAAATTGCGGTTATATAGTTAACTCTAGTAAAAACATTAAGTTATTTTTCTTCTGGAAATTCCTTCATTCTACCATAATGGTCATATCGTTCAGCTGAGACAAACAAATATAAAATGCCTCAAAATGGTGTCGTTTTTATACCCTCCACTTACAATTAGTGGCGGATGGCAAAGATAAGTTTATCATTTCGTTTGTAACTCGTTGAAATTTATGTCTGGGAACCAATAAAAAATTTTTATTATTGATCAGTGACCGATTCTTAGACATTCTAGCGATGTCGTACTGTCTGTCCGTCCGTCTGTTGAAATTGCGATTACGGCCAAAATAATTAACAGATGTGACTGAAACTTAATATGTTTACTTGTTGTTGCATTGATAAACTTGGTATTTCATTTGACAGAAATCGGTTTAGCTGTTTAAAAGTTATTAACGAAAATTTAAGGATACCTCAAAACTGTTGGACCATTTCACATAACCTAAAAATACAAAATGCTTTAATTCGGCTACTGGTTGACATATAAGCACAGAATCAGGTACCAAAAGGTATTTATACATGTACAAACATTTTTTCGTAGAATTTTTTTTACCAAAAAAATTTTTATTCAGGGAATTTTTTTTTCTCAACAATATTTTTTTTTACCAATTATTAAAAAAAAAAATATTTTTTCTTTATTTTCTGGAGGGTATTCATACATTCGACAATGCCGAATTTTACTTTTTATACCCTCCACTCTAGTGATAGAGGGTATATATAAGTTTGTCATTCCGTTTGTAACACATCGAAATATTGGTCTAGGACCCCATAAAGTATATATATTCATGATCCTTGATCGATTTTAAGTCGATCTAGCGATGTCCGTCCGTCCGTCCGTCCGTCCGTCCGTCCGTCCGTCCGTCTGTCTGTCTGTCTGTCTGTCCGTTGAAAACACGCTAACTTTTGAAAGACTTTACGGAGGCTCCTGAAGTTTGACATATATGTTCTCCATTTACCGGGTCAGGTTGGTATTGCAATCCAGCGAAATCGGTCCAGTGGTTCAAAAGTTATGAGCAAAATAGTAAATTTCGGCAAGGGTATTTTTCGAATTTACAAGATTAAAACCACTATAACTTTCGAAAGACAATTCTGAGGGGGCTGAAGCTTAGCATATATACTTGTCGTTCCCCAAGGCTGTTTGGTTTTGAATTTCAGCAAAATCGGTTCAGTGGTTCAAAAGTTATAAGCAAAGCACTGAATTTCAGATTTATTTCACCTTAAACTGTTGAAAACTCGTTAAACAAGATTTAAGGGCATGGTGAAATACCAGATTTGTAAAACTTGTTGTTGTTTGTTTTCTTGCCGTGGGGTGCAGTTTAGTTGTTAGACAAGTAAATATTTGTTATTGTTTTGTTATTGTTAGTGTAACTGTATGTAACGGGAAAAAATCTAATAAAGTATGTGTATGATTGAATGTTAATTTGTTTTTGGTTTTTAAAGAAGAGGATAGTAATATAAAAAGTAGAAAATATGTGAAATAGTTTTTTTTTTGTATTACATATAGGTATAAAACAACAAAAATATTTTACAAAGTAATTTGTTACTCAAAGAAATTGTACACTAAAAAAATATTTACACTCAAAAAAAATGTTACACTCAAAAAAAAAATGTACACATTATTTTTTTTTTTTTTTAATGAAGTGGCAGACTCAAAAAAATGTTGACAGTCAAAAAAATTTTACACTCAAAAAAATTCGATTGATTAAAAGAAAGTTTGACTCAAAATAATATACATATTTCTAATAAAAAATTTGTAATGCAATTTTTTGGAATTTTTTTTAGAAAATTACTATCAGATAACATTGTGGAGGGTATTCATAGATTCGATTAAGTCGAATTTAATTTTTCTACTTGTTTTACTTGTTGTTGCTACTTTTGCTGTTGCGGTAGTCGTAATAGTAAAATTTTTAAACAATGCTGTTGCTCTTAATCAATGCTACTTTTGCGGCTGCCACTACACACTGCCAATTGTAACAAAAACTTAATAGTTGCTGCTAATTAATTAATATTTCCCGTCACCACCATAAACAATTAAGACAAGATAAAAAAAACACTTCAACAACAGCAACAACATTAACATCATTTACCTACATAAATTTTCTCAATAAAAAATAAATAAAAATTTGACTTTAATTAATTCTTGTTTTTATTATTGTAAAAAAAAAATAATTACATTTTTAATTTTTTTATGCAAATTATTTTTTTTTATTTTTTTAATAATATTTTTATACTACGTTTACAGTTTTTTTTTGTCATTTAAACATTGAATTCTTTTAAAGCGACAATAACAAACGCTTTGCTGATAAATTGTTAAACGTATGCGAAAATTCCAACGAAAAATAATTGAAAATAAATTTTTAAAGATGAACATATTTTTAAATAGACAACAATTTAAACAACTACAAAACTATTTTTGCACAATGGGGTGATTTTTTTTTAAAACATGTTGTACAGCGCACAGTGCTTTGTACCATACACTCAAAAAAAAAAGTTTGTAAAATGACTAAAATCCCCGTAATTTTACGGGGCAGGTTTTGTAAAATATGTACTAGCAAAAATCCTAGTAATGTTACGGTGATAATTTGTTAATTGATTTAACGAGGAGAAAATGTAAATTTTACATTTTTTTTTGTAAAATATTAACTTCGAGGTGAACATTTTTTTGGAAATTTACAAAAAAAAACTTGTAAATTTACAAAACAAAATTGTAAACTTGCAGAAAAAGGTTGTTATTTTACAAAGAAAAAATAGAAAATGAAAAAAAAAAAACAAATTGTAGGTTAACAAATTATTTGGTTGAACTACTGTTTTTACCGCAAAAAAATATTGAAAAACTCGTATATTTACAATAAAGATTGTAAATTTGCAAAAAAAAATTAAAATTTACAAAAAAAAATTAGAATTTACAAAACAAATTGTAAACTTAAATTTACGAAATAAAGAAGAAAATAAAAAAAATTAAAATTGTAAATTTACAAATTGTTTGGTTAAACTACTGTTTTTATGGCAAAAAACTTG
Organism: Pegoplata infirma; assembly: GCA_963921195.1. Classification (NCBI taxonomy): domain Eukaryota; kingdom Metazoa; phylum Arthropoda; class Insecta; order Diptera; family Anthomyiidae; genus Pegoplata; species Pegoplata infirma. Next base: position 43,716 of record CAWUER010000121.1, read on the forward strand.
TATATTTACTATAAAAAGTGGTAAATTTACAATATTTGTTGTAAATATACCATTTTTTCTTATTTTTTTGCCGTAAAAACAGTAGTTTTACCAAATAATTTGTAAATTTACAATATTTTTTTTTTGCATTTTCTATTTAATTTTTTTAAAATTACAACTTTTTTCTGTAAGTATACAATTTTGTTTTTTTAAATTTTCATATTTGTTTTGTAAATTTACAAAAAATTTGATTAATTTACATTTTTGTTTTGTAAATTTAAAGGTTTTTTTTCCATTGGTGCATCTTATTTTTCCTTCCTCGGTAGCTGGAGTAGAACTTCAATAACCTGAAATGATTTATTTTCACTTGAACACTTTTAAGAAACTTTTTAGAGTATAACAGTGCACTTTTTTATTTTTATACCCTCCAACTACAGTATGGGGGTATACTCACTTTGTCATTCCGTGTGTAACGCATCGAAATATCGGTCGGGGACCCCATAAAGTATATATATTATTGATCAGTGATCGATTCTAAGATATTTTAGCGATGTCCGTCCGTCCGTCCGTCTGTAGTTAACACGATGCAGTCCAAAATAAAAGAGCTAGGAACCTCAAGTTGGGCACAAATATGTCTTATGTTCCTAGGCAGGTTAAGTTCGGAAATTGGTCAAATCGGACCAGGGGGAAAAAAGTTCCCCCTTGAAGAACTAAACCAACCTCTAAAAAAATACACGTTTTTACATGTTTTTTTGTATTTTTGTTAAATAAATGAAACATTTGGTATATTTATCGCGATGGGAAGGTGCTCCCAACGTGCCCCACTGACCCTATCAACTTCGCCCCCCCCCCAAAAAAAAAAGAAACGCCCCTGTCATTTTTTTTTTTTTTTACATTTTGGAGGGTATAAAAGATTCGGCACAGCCGAATTTAACACTCTCACTTGTTTTTTTTCGGCATTTCGTTTTTCTTAAGTAGAACATATGAGAATTGCGAAGGAGGCTACACAAGAAATTTCTAATATTTTCAGGAAAATTAGTCAAAAAAAAAAAAATTTTTTTCGAATTTTTAATTATTTTTACAAGTATTTTTAAAAAATTAGAAAAAAAAACTTTGAATATTGTAGATCAGATGTTTAAGTATCTGTTAAAATAAGAAAAACTTAATTTTTATAATTGGCAGCTTTTTATTGACATTTTAGTTGCCAAATTTAAAAAAAAACAAGTGAGAGTGTTAAATTCGGCTGTGCCGAATCTTTTATACCCTCCAAAATGTAAAAAAAAAAAATAAAACAAAAATTTGTCAGGGGCGTATCTTTTTTTTTGGGGGGGGGGGGGGTTGATAAGGTCAGTGGGGGACGTTGAGAGCACCTTCCCATCGCGATAAATATACCAAATGTTTCATTTACTTAACAAAAATACAAAAAAAACATGTAAAAAAGTGTATTTTTTTAGAGGTTGGTTTAGTTATTCAAGGGGGAACTTTTTTCCCCCTGGTCCGATTTGGCCAATTTCCGAACTTAACCTGCCTAGGAACACAAGACATATTTGTGCCAAACTTGGGGGATCTAGCTCTTTTATTTTGGACTGCATCGTGTTAACTACAGACGGACGGACGGACAGACAGACAGACAGACAGACAGACAGACAGACAGACAGACAGACAGACAGACAGACAGACAGACAGACAGACAGACAGACAGACAGACAGACAGACAGACAGACAGACAGACAGACAGACAGACAGACAGACAGACAGACAGACAGACAGACAGACAGACAGACAGACAGACAGACAGACAGACAGACAGACAGACAGACAGACAGACAGACAGACAGACAGACAGACAGACAGACAGACAGACAGACAGACAGACAGACAGACAGACAGACAGACAGACAGACAGACAGACAGACAGACAGACAGACAGACAGACAGACAGACAGACAGACAGACAGACAGACAGACAGACAGACAGACAGACAGACAGACAGACAGACAGACAGACAGACAGACAGACAGACAGACAGACAGACAGACAGACAGACAGACAGACAGACAGACAGACAGACAGACAGACAGACAGACAGACAGACAGACAGACAGACAGACAGACAGACAGACAGACAGACAGACAGACAGACAGACAGACAGACAGACAGACAGACAGACAGACAGACAGACAGACAGACAGACAGACAGACAGACAGACAGACAGACAGACAGACAGACAGACAGACAGACAGACAGACAGACAGACAGACAGACAGACAGACAGACAGACAGACAGACAGACAGACAGACAGACAGACAGACAGACAGACAGACAGACAGACAGACAGACAGACAGACAGACAGACAGACAGACAGACAGACAGACAGACAGACAGACAGACAGACAGACAGACAGACAGACAGACAGACAGACAGACAGACAGACAGACAGACAGACAGACAGACAGACAGACAGACAGACAGACAGACAGACAGACAGACAGACAGACAGACAGACAGACAGACAGACAGACAGACAGACAGACAGACAGACAGACAGACAGACAGACAGACAGACAGACAGACAGACAGACAGACAGACAGACAGACAGACAGACAGACAGACAGACAGACAGACAGACAGACAGACAGACAGACAGACAGACAGACAGACAGACAGACAGACAGACAGACAGACAGACAGACAGACAGACAGACAGACAGACAGACAGACAGACAGACAGACAGACAGACAGACAGACAGACAGACAGACAGACAGACAGACAGACAGACAGACAGACAGACAGACAGACAGACAGACAGACAGACAGACAGACAGACAGACAGACAGACAGACAGACAGACAGACAGACAGACAGACAGACAGACAGACAGACAGACAGACAGACAGACAGACAGACAGACAGACAGACAGACAGACAGACAGACAGACAGACAGACAGACGGACGGACGGACGGACGGACGGACAGACAGACGGACGGACGGACGGACATCGCTAAAATGTCTTAGAATCGATCACTGATCAATAATATATATACTTTATGGGGTCCCCGACCGATATTTCGATGCGTTACACACGGAATGACAAAGTGAGTATACCCCCATACTGTAGTTGGAGGGTATAAAAATTACCAAAAATATATGGTAAAATTACCAAAAAATGGTAAGAATACAAAAAAAAAAAATAAGAACAATAATCTAGTAAAACACAAAAAAATTGTGGTATTTTACTAAAGGAAATAACCAAAAAATGGTGTAAAAAATCAATTTTTTTACTAAAGCTTTCAATTAGTTAAAAAATGTTTGTGTCCGGAATTTAAAAAAATTTTCAAAAAAATTTTTCACGAAATTTTTTATTTATAAAAAAAACATGATTTTTAACAAAATTTTTTACTCCAAAACACAAAAAAAAAAATCTGAACTTAGAAAATTTTTGCGTGTTTTATTGTTGCTTAATTCAATTTTTTTTCGTAAAACAACATAAATTCTAGTAATAAAATGAGTTTTGTAAAATTACCTCGGAATTTTGTACTTTTCAAAACATATTTTTTGTTTAATTTTGTGTTAAAAATCTGAAAACTTTGTGAACGATTTAAAAAATCTTTAAAAAAAATGTTTTTTTTTTGTCTATCTACCATTTTTTTGGTAGATAGACTAAATAACATCAAGTAAAATTTTGTTGTACAATTACAGTATTCTTGTGTAAAAAAATGCCTGCGAATTTTGTACTCTTGCCCAAAACATTAAATCATGATAATGTTTTGCGGAAGATTTGGGTGTACTTGCCAAAGCAATGTTTTTTTAGAAAAAATAATAATATATTACTTTGCTATTCCATGCAAAACGAATTGAAATATCAGTCGAGGATAGGGTTGCCATTTCCTTTTTGAGAAAAAGAGGACATCAACCTCAAAAAAGGAGGACATTGGACCCAAAAAAGAGGACAATTTTTTTTTATAAATTAATTTAAAGAAAATCAACAACGCGATACAATATACAAATAAAATGTATTTTTAGTATTAGGGAAAAAATTTTTGTTTCCACATATAATTAAAAAAAATTTTCATTATATTTTGAGAAAGAATATTCTCAATTATTTCCAATTATATTTCAAAAATTTCTATTTGTATTTAAAAATTTTCTAAATGCTTATCAGAAAATTCAATTTGTATTTCAAAAATTTCCATTTTCATTTCAAAATATCTTTGTTATCAACATGTTTTTCAAAAAATTCCATTTGTTAATTGAAGGGCTTACTGCAAAAACTTGATAAGCAACTTTTTATTTTTTGGTGTTCTTCGCGTTCTACTGATGTTCCACAGACAGATTTTTGGCAGAAGACTAGCTGAAACCCTTCGTACAAGTATCTTAAGTATGCAAGTTTACTAAAGTTATATTTTCTACATTATTTCAAAAGTTTTAAGGCAAAAAGCACCATAAAATAAAATGTTGCTTATCGAGTTTTTACAATAAGTCCTTTTTTTGAAGATTTTTGAAAGGCATTTATATATATGTGTTCCTCTAACTCCCATTGGAGCATAGGGCGCCAAAAAAAGGCATTTGGAAAATTTTAAAATAAAAATATAAATTTTTGAAATACATATATTTGGAAGTTTTTGAAAAGTATTCAGAAATTTTTGAAATATAAATGGAAATTCTGATAAATTTTTATTAAGAAATAAGAATTGTTTTATTCGACCTTTAAAATATTATTTTTTGAGTTTATTCTAGCTCGAGGTCCTTTAAAAATGAAATCTATGATATTCTCATAGAATAATTTACAAAAAAATTATTTTTCTGTTAAAAATTTATTGTTGTTGATCGTTTTTGCGGGACTTAGTCAACACGTGTTTCGGAATTTGTCAGATTCCATTATCAAAACTATTAAACAAACAAGTGAGAGTGTTAAATTCGGTTGTGCCGAATCTTTTATACCCTCCAAAATGTAAAAAAAAAAAAAAAAAATTGACAGAGGCGTTTCTTTTTTTTTTGGGGGGGGGGGGAGTTCATAGGGTCAGTGGGGCACGTTGAGAGCACCTTCCCATCGCGATAAGTATACCAAATGTTTCATTTATTTAACAAAAATACAAAAAAAAACATGTAAAAACGTGTATTTTTTAGAGGTTGGTTTAGTTCTTCAAGGGGGAACTTTTTTCCCCCTGGTCCGCTTTGGCCAATTTCCGAACTTATCCTGCCTAGGAACATAAGACATATTTGTGCCAAACTTGAGGTTCCTACCTCTTTTATTTTGGACTGCATCGTGTTAACTACAGACGGACGGACGGACGGACGGACGGACAGACAGACGGACGGACGGACGGACATCGCTAGAATGTCTTAGAATCGATCACTGATCAATAATATATATACTTTATGGGGTCCCCGACCGATATTTCGATGCGTTACATACGGAATGACAAAGTGAGTATACCCCCATACTGTAGTTGGAGGGTATAATAAAAAAAACGGTATACCACAAGTAGAAAAGGGAATTTAACTGATAAATCGTTAAGGTTTAAACAAAAATATTAATACTTATTTAACTCCACATTCATTGAGAATAAGAAGAAAACAAAATGTACAATCTCTTAATAAGATCACGATCAACAAATAACTAACACGATCGTGATCTTACTAAGATATTGTACAATTTTCTTCTTCTAATTCTCAATGAATGAAGAGTTGAATATGTATTAATAATTTTTGTTCGCGTTTTGCTCTCAAAAAGATGACATTATTGCTGATAAGCTAAAATATAGCCAATAATTCAAAAGTTTATAAGCAACCCGAGTAAAAATAAACATGTATAACAATATATAACTTGATACAAACCTAACGGATCATTTATGAACATATATTCCGTGAGCTATTTTCTAAATTTTTTAAATGCAGTCATATGTAGTTATATATAATTTAATCATGATTAGGATTAAAATGCGTACGGTTGATATAATTATATTTAATTATATGAGGGTCAATACAAAATTTGTTTTTCTGTATAATTTAATATAAAATTATATATTTTTCATTCTGTTCCATATAAACCTATATATGTTTACAATTAACCAAAAATTTTCTAAGTTTTTTAGGCAAAGTATAAGAAACTTTTTAAAATGTTCCTAAACATTTCTTGTTAGGGTTATGTATATCACCTATCTGGTTCGAAGCGTACCCGAACATTATTTTGTTTTAGAAAATTAAATGTTTGGTGAATGTACGTTGACCTGTGGTGTATCTCAACCCACACCAAAAAACACCAGGATTTTATATGTTTTTATGCAATTAGATCTAATTAGATCCACCAATATATGGCAATGTCTGGTCAAAACTCGGATGAAATCAGATCATATTTTATACAAGTTGATCTTTTTTAATGCAAAAACATCCACCATTATTCGGATCAAATTGCGTATAAATATATATTGTGTTACATATCATTATATATTGCATCATATACAAATTTTTACTCGGGAATAAAAAAAGTTATTGGGAAAAGTCCAAAAAGTAGGACAACCCCGGACACTTTCTAAAAAAGAAGTCGGACTGCCCCGGACGCCCTTAAAAAGAGGACGGATGGCAACCCTTGTCGAGGACCCCATTAAAAAACCAAAAGAGCTGTACATTTCGTAAGTGAATGCAAAAAAGTGCTTTTACATTTTGGAGAGTATAAAAGATTCGGCACCAAAGAATATAACACTCTCACTTGTTTTATGTACATTTGATAAACAAATGGAAAATTTTTATTCGAAAAGCTTAGACTTGGTGAAAAAGTAGCTTTGGTAAAAAAAAATTGATAATAAAAAATTTGATGAAAAAAAATTGATAAAAAAAATATGATAAAAAAAAATTTATGAAAAAAAAATGTTGATGAAAAAAAAAATTGATGAAAAAAAAAATTTTTTGAAAAAAAAAAATTATAAAAAAAAAAATTGATGAATAAAAAGTTTTTATAAAAAAAAAAAATTGATGAAAAAAAAAAATTTGATAAAAAAAAATTTTTTGATAAAAAAAAAAATTGATAAAAAAAATGATAAAATAAAAAAGTTTGATGAAAAAAAAAAATTATGACAAAAAAAAAATTTGATGAAAAAAAAAGTTTGATGAAAAAAAAAAAAAAATTATGAAAAAAAAAAATTTTTTTGTTGAAAAATAATTATGTTACTTTTTATTCACCAGCTGGTGAAAAACGGTTTTATTCCCATGAGGTGAATTTTTATCCAAGTTACAAACCCAAGTTATTAATGAAAATAGTAATTCTTGTTTTCTTTTTCGTTAATTGTTAGCTTATATAGTCAAACTGAGGTGGCGTCCTGCAACTTTTTTAAAATTATACACCAGCCTAAAAACATTATCATGTTAAAACTAAACACCTTGTAATATTTTTTTAATTTGTAAAATAATTCACTTTTTTGTAAATTTACCTAAAAAATTTGTATAATAAATTTACAAATTTTATAATAGTAAAATTACAAAGCAACCCGTAGTTTTCGTTTTATTAAATATACAACAATTTTTGTAAAAAGACAAAAATATTAGTAAAATAGAATTATAAGACCTTTTACTTGTAATATTACAATTTTTTTTTTTTGTGTGTAGACAAAACTCAATAAAAAGGTCATTATCTTAGAAATTGATTAAATTTAGGTCATTATCTTAGAAATTGATGAAATTTATATATTAAATAGTTAATTAGGTACCAAAAAAGAATCACCAACAAAATCAATTTGAGGATTTTTTTGTACACTCAAAAAAAAAAACTGTAATGTTAGCAAAAAAAGCTTGTAAACCTACAAGAAATTTTGCTGATTTTGAACCCACAATTTTTTTGGTAAAGTTAGCAAAAATGTTTTGCCAAAAATTAGTTAACTGAATTTTTTTTTTTATTTCGACTTAGTTCATACTTTAAGGACCCCATTGAGTTCGGACCCGATAGGTCCAGACCCCGATGGGCCTAGACTTAGTTGGGTTCCTTAAAAATCGTCATAGTTTTTGATCCAAAATTTTTGTCCGTTTCGCTCTATCTTGCTTAGTTTTTGAGATACGTGATTTTAGGGGACTACTGGGGTTTTGAGAATTAAAAAACTCGATAACTTCAAAAATATTATTCGGAGAGCTTTTGGTTATTGAGAGCTACAAAAATGCTTTTGGACTTTTTATCGTGTCGGCAATATTTACCGAGATATGAGCATTTTAAAATTTTCGGGAATGCTAACTTTTTTGGATCCAAAGTTATGACCCATTAGGGTCCACACATGTGAAGAGGACCGGCGATACTTGTTAGAGCTCGAGAACCAAAAATGGCCTCCATTTTGCTCTATCTGGCTTAGTTTCCGAGATAGCGCCATTTAAAGTTTTCTGAAAATAAAACAAAATTTACCATTTATTTTTGCTAATATTAGCAAAAAATCTTGTAAAAATGTAGTCAACTCAATTTCAAATTTAGCAAAAGAAATTAGTTCAAAGTTTGTTTAAAATTGCTAATGTTCTAAATGAAGTTTACAAGAATTTTTTGCTAACATTCTGATCTTAACTAAAAATTTGCTTAAAGTTAGCTAACTAGCATTAGCAAAAAAAAAATTAGTAAATATACTAACGTATTTTTTTGAGTGTAGCTTTTCACTTGTCAAAGTCAAGTGATTTTGGGCTTTTTTGCAACTTTTTTTAATTGTTTCCATTTCAATTTGTCACCGGTAACATTGTGCCAAACGCGTTTGAACTTCATAATTTTGAGAGTGTTCAAATATAGCTGTCAAACCATAAATGACAGTTGATAACAGTTTAGTATGAAAATATACGCGTAGCGATGAACGTATCAAAAAAAAAAACTACAAAACGATAAAAGCAAATTAAAACAAACGGTTAAAAAACAAAATGATATTAACATTATAATTAAAAAATAAAAAATTATGTACAAAAAGTAATTAATTAAAATTTGTAATTTTATAATTAATTGTCACAAATTACAACTATTTAACAATTTAAACAAGTGTTTAAAAAAACTCGATTTATACGCATGCGTAACTGCGGTTGCTTAATTAAATTGTTTAAGAGGAAGGTGTCCTTGAAGAAATACTACAATTTTGGAAAATGTTTAATATTGAATGGATTTTATTCCGAATCCACATATTGATAAAACACGCTTAACACGCTTTGATAGAAAAATATTTTAAAATGAGATATTTTCGCTAAAAAAAATTTAACAGTAAAAAACCCTCATCAAAAAATTTTAACTTAAAAAAAAAAAAAATTTTTTTGGTTACAAAAATTACTAAATATGATTTTTAATCAAAATAAAAATTTTCTACTCAAAACTTTAAGCACAATTTCTTTACATTAAAAAAAAATGGCAATCACTTAAAAAATCTAAAATTCTTTCTTAGGGCTGAGACTTGCTCTGCTCGAAAATATGCGCCTAAAATATGCGGTAAAAATCCAAAATATGCACTAAAAAATCAAAATTATGCGGTAAAAACAAAAATTGAATGCAATAAAAATCTTGTTTTCTTACAAAATACCATTTAAAAGCCCAAAATAACGTCGGATTTTAGTATAACGATTTGAAACTTTTTATTAACACCTAAGTGCACGATTTTTTATGAAAAACAAAATATAATTAAGAAAAATTAAAAAAAAATAAATTCTATTTTCAAAATATATTTTTAAAATTTTAAATAATTTTTGTAACAAATAAATACACCGCTCAACAAATCGAAGGTTTGGCTCCGGTTTGAAGTTTCATATAAAATTTTAAAAGATTTTGACTCGCTGATTCCAAATCTGTGCTCCAAATTTTTCCATCACGTCTAGAATTTTAATTATTCGCGGTTGAAAATGCGAAAAAACGCGATTTTTGCCTTTTTTGAAAGCCTGCACAGCAGCCACTGGATGGAATAAAAATCTGGTATAAAGCGTTAGAGTAGAATAGAACTATGATCTCAAATATATGATCAAAAAAATTTGAAGTTGTTGCACTATTATTGGCCAAACATGTATTTTAAAAAAACACTGTGAAAAAAATAAGAAAAAGAACCATTTTTAAAAGGCTCCAAAACAAAAACCAGATGATCAATCTTTTCCATAGAAAAACCCTAATAAATGCAGCAACAAGTAACTTGAAAAAAGCAAGTATCATAAAGGCTTAAAGGTGTTATGATTGAAGCACTCTTTGCAGCGCTGATTAATGCGCAATAATTATGCAGTCAAATCATGTGTCTTTGTCTAACACTCATGGTTTTTCATTCAAAAAGTATTAAATATATTAAAAAGGAAAGATGTGTGAAATTTTATCAAAATTTAATTTTATATTTAAAGTTTTATATAAAAAATCTTAACAAAAAATTAAAATTTTCTCCCTTACTTTTACTGCATCCTTGAGAGCGCTCTTTGGATGCGCTTCGGTATGCTGTAAAAAGATGCTGTGTCGCCAAAATCTCGATTTATTTTTGCTGGGAACTAAGGTATCTAACATTCCTTTTTTACAAAAATGGTAATTTTAACAGTATCATTTTAAAACGCAAGTGTTACCCAACCAAACCCAATAATTAGAAAAAAATTGTTTTCTAAGTTGGAGACCATAGACAAATTAAAATTTTGCGCTTTATACCAGATTTGTATTCCACTGAATGGCTGCAGTGTAGGCTTTCAAATAATGCAAAAATCGTCATTTTTCGCATTTTCAACCGTGAATAACTAAAAATCTGGACGTGATGGAAAAATTTGGAGAACAGATTTGGAATCAGAAGATCAAAGTCTACTAAAATTGATCACCAGAATTCAAACCGGAAAATGAGTGTTGAGCGGTGATATCAATTTGTGTTTTTGCTAATATATTCTAAAAATATGCACTTAAAAGTTGGAAATATGCACAAAATATTCATTTAAAACAAAAATATGCAAAAATATCCATTTTTAGCAAAATATGCAAAAACAAATTGATGTCATTCTAACGCAAATTTCTGAATCGGAACGATTATTAGGTTCTTAGAATATCGTTAAAGCTGTGTTTATATCATACCACTGAGTATTAAGACTTGTCAAAAAATCGTGTGTAATATGATTTTGTTGACAGTCCAATAAGACTTTTGATTTTATGAAATATTTCAAAAAATGGCTGTGTGTTATTAGATTTGCATACAAACAGCTGTTTTTAAAAATGTCTGTTTGATTTTGTTTATGATTTTTTGGCAGTATTAAGACTTTGGTAATATTTTACTTTCTTAAAATCCAAAGACTCGGTGGGATGATATAAACACACCTTAAAAAACATGCATTTGCATGGATATCACACCCTATTCATTAGTATTCAAAATATTTAGGGCATTGTAATTCGGTTAAAATTTTATATCAATTCAAACTAATGAAATAAAAATGTTGGTCAACTTTTTTCCCCTTTATCCCAAGTTTATCAATATTAGGTTGTTTTGGCATACCTTCCTTTTAAATATAAAAGTAGTTAATGTAACTTATTTCGGTAGTCGTAAAAAACCGTTTAAAACAAGATAAATTTTCAAATGTGTTTCAAAAAGTGTTTGAGACCTGTTTATTTTTTGTTGTTTTACATCAGCAACATGTTAAAAATATTTTATATACATCAAACCGGCATACCAAGAATTTAAAATTCTAAAAAAACAAGGAAAACGAATTAAATGCTTGTGTGATTTTTCTGATAGAGTTGCAACAAAATGCACTGAAAAAAAAATTCTACAGAAAAAATGTTTCAAACTCTCAGATGCCGAGAAATTTTTCATTTAGAAAAGTTTTAGACTCTAACATGCCCAGCAAAAACTTGGTAATGTGTGCCCCTTCCTGCCTCGCTTACGTAGTAATGGCTTTGAATACTACTAATTACCAGTAGCATTACTTTACGGTAAAAAAGGCAAAATGTGGTTACTTCCAATGACATCACCGTGTTAAAGTAATTAACATTGAAATTGGGAGGTAATTAGTTACTTATATTTTTGCTAACCCCTTAAGTTAATTACTTGGTAAGCGAAGTTTTTGCTGGGTGGGAGGGCTTTCAGACGACACCCACCGATTGACCTGAAAATTGGATATGGAATTGAGGAGAAAAAATAAGAGGTATCAGTTTTTTTTAGCTGCCCAATCTCATATTTAAAAAGGGTTGCCACCTTATGAAAAAAGTGGTATTTCGGGGAAATCCAAATAAAATCCGAACTAGCAGGAATTTCGCTTAAAAATAGTAAAAAAAATATTTAAAGGCATTTTAGAAATCGCTTTCGGTGCGTGAGGTTCTTTTTACCAAATTGAACTGAAATGGTTTTTTATCATTAATACAATATTGCCCATAAGACAGACCCTTGGGAGATTGACGTCCAAAAAAAGTTATAACCCTAATGTACATAAGGGTGGCACGAATTATGACTTTTTTCGAATCTTGTCGATCGCCAAGAAAATTATGGTTCGTTTTGGTCTATAAACCCTATGTTTAAATTTTTAGCCAAATCGGACCAAATTTACATGTGCCTTTGGGGGGTTAAAGTTTTGTCTCAAAAATTTTTTTCCCCAATACAAACCAAACATTTTTTTTTTGATTTTTTAATATTTTTTTTTAATTATTATTTTACTCGATTAGCTTATTAACGATTAAAAATTTCATTTTGGTGGGATTTAAAATTGCTTTAAAATTGACTTCGAAAAAAAAAATTAGTTTTGACTTGAAAGGATTTTAGCTGAGATGTTGCTTTCAATGATACATATCCACAAAAAACATTATTCCTATCTGTGACATCTTTATCGCATCAAAAAATAGATAAAAATAACTTTTTCCCTTTTTTCACAAGTAGCCATAAAAAGCACATTAAAAAAATATATAATCAAAGTCAAGGCATTCTTAAACGATTTCCCTTTAATTTTATAAAAGTATTTATTGGAATGACCCCACTCAAATGTGTAAAGAAGTTTATGAAAAAAACCGTGAGAACATCTAGCGAGTTTATAAATAGTTTCTACAAAGTTAAACATTCGAGTGCGAAACATTTAAGCGGGCGCACTTATGGCATTGTCTTTATTTTGTGCCAAGTTATTACTTATCCATGCTTTTGCACATTACAGTCGAAGAAATTTAATAAGATTTGTCAAAATTTATTCTGTAGAAACTATATATACATATTTACATATATAAAAAAACAATTTCTATTAACAAGACAAACCGACATTTAAAATCCTACTGATGATAACACTAACTGGAGTGTTTGAAACCGGTATGGGAAAACCAGAAATGTCTCTAATTTTTAGAAATTCAATTTTTCTTCACCATTTTTTCAACTTCAACCCTCATAACAAATATAATTAGAGCCCGTGCTCGATCTGTACTTACAGAAAAAATAAAAAAAAAAAGTAAA
>CAWUER010000122.1:0-130082 GCA_963921195.1 Pegoplata infirma
CAGAATCTGAGACTTTTTCTATATAAAAACTGTCTCAGAATCTGAGACTTTTTCTATAGAAAAACTGTCTCAGAATCTGAGACTTTTTCTATAGAAAAACTGTCTCAGAATCTGAGACTTTTTCTATAGAAAAACTGTCTCAGAATCTGAGACTTTTTCTATAGAAAAACTGTCTCAGAATCTGAGACTTTTTCTATAGAAAAACTGTCTCAGAATCTGAGACTTTTTCTATAGAAAAAACTGTCTCAGAATCTGAGACTTTTTCTATAGAAAAACTGTCTCAGAATCTGAGACTTTTTCTATAGAAAAACTGTCTCAGAATCTGAGACTTTTTCTATAGAAAAACTGTCTCAGAATCTGAGACTTTTTCTATAGAAAAACTGTCTCAGAATCTGAGACTTTTTCTATAGAAAAACTGTCTCAGAATCTGAGACTTTTTCTATAGAAAAACTGTCTCAGAATCTGAGACTTTTTCTATAGAAAAACTGTCTCAGAATCTGAGACTTTTTCTATAGAAAAACTGTCTCAGAATCTGAGACTTTTTCTATAGAAAAACTGTCTCAGAATCTGAGACTTTTTCTATAGAAAAACTGTCTCTGAATCTGAGACTTTTTCTATAGAAAAACTGTCTCAGAATCTGAGACTTTTTCTATAGAAAAACTGTCTCACAGAATCTGAGACTTTTTCTATAGAAAAACTGTCTCAGAATCTGAGACTTTTTCTATAGAAAAACTGTCTCAGAATCTGAGACTTTTTCTATAGAAAAACTGTCTCAGAATCTGAGACTTTTTCTATAGAAAAACTGTCTCAGAATCTGAGACTTTTTCTATAGAAAAACTGTCTCAGAATCTGAGACTTTTTCTATAGAAAAACTGTCTCAGAATCTGAGACTTTTTCTATAGAAAAACTGTCTCAGAATCTGAGACTTTTTCTATAGAAAAACTGTCTCAGAATCTGAGACTTTTTCTATAGAAAAACTGTCTCAGAATCTGAGACTTTTTCTATAGAAAAACTGTCTCAGAATCTGAGACTTTTTCTATAGAAAAACTGTCTCAGAATCTGAGACTTTTTCTATAGAAAAACTGTCTCAGAATCTGAGACTTTTTCTATAGAAAAACTGTCTCAGAATCTGAGACTTTTTCTATAGAAAAACTGTCTCAGAATCTGAGACTTTTTCTATAGAAAAACTGTCTCAGAATCTGAGACTTTTTCTATAGAAAAACTGTCTCAGAATCTGAGACTTTTTCTATAGAAAAACTGTCTCAGAATCTGAGACTTTTTCTATAGAAAAACTGTCTCAGAATCTGAGACTTTTTCTATAGAAAAACTGTCTCAGAATCTGAGACTTTTTCTATAGAAAAACTGTCTCAGAATCTGAGACTTTTTCTATAGAAAAACTGTCTCAGATTCTGAGACTTTTTCTATAGAAAAACTGTCTCAGAATCTGAGACCTTTTTCTATAGAAAAACTGTCTCAGAATCTGAGACTTTTTCTATAGAAAAACTTTCTCAGAATCTGAGACTTTTTCTATAGAAAAACTTTCTCAGAATCTGAGACTTTTTCTATAGAAAAACTTTCTCAGAATCTGAGACTTTTCTATAGAAAAACTTTCTCAGAATCTGAGAACTTTTCTATAGAAAAAACTGTCTCAGAATCTGTGACTTTTTCCGGGACATTTTTATTATAGAAAAGATTCAGATTTTTTCTATAGAAAAATTTTCAGATTCTGAGTTATTTTTCTCATGGAACAAGTCCCAGATTCTGAAATATTTTCCTAAAGAAAAAGTCTCAGATGCTGGAAGAAGAATTCTTTCTATCGGATTTTTAGTAAATGAATTAAAACCACATAAAAATGTTACTACTACATTAAGTTTATATATTTTAGTATTGTCATTTATATAACTATATTTTTTTTTTTTTTTAAACAATAAAAAAAGAAAAAAATTAAAAAAAACGTGTTTTATAATTGGTATTTTATTTTGTATTTTGGCATAATATCGAAAATTATTAAACACAGCTATGGTTGGGACAACCGGCAATACGGTTGCCATAACCGGCAAAGGCCGTTATTTGAGGTTGCTGCAACCGGCATTTGTCGGTTGCCACAACTGTAAATTGTCGGTTGCTACAACCGTATACTTACCGTTGCAGCAACCTCAGTCTGAGGTTGGAACCTTGTACGGTTTAGACAACCGCATTTTGCTGTGAGTGTTCAACGATAAAAATTAAATAAAATAAAAATTCTGAAGGGGAGAATTTAAGAAAAAGAGAATCTAAACCTGACCCTTCTTTAAGATGGTATTTAATATTACCGGTGGCGAAGTTCCGGGCGGGCCTGCTAGTTGTTAATAAAACTAACCTTTCCTTGAAATCCGCTAACTTCTCCCCGCGATTCCCAAAAAAAGGCCCGACGGATATCCGCAATATTTTACAATTTTCTTCTCCAAGGTGTTCATAATGAATTCAGAAAGAAAAAATGGTATATTCTAATTTTTTTTTTAATAAAATTTTAAAATTTTAAAAAAGGTGGTTTGAGACCGCCCCCAAAATCATGCCATTTTTTTGGTATCAAGTTTGAACCGAGATATGATAATGATACCATAAAAATGAATAATGATACCGTAAAATCTTTAGATTTCATATTTATGTATTTACGATCAAATATTATACAAAAATAATTTTTTAATTATTTTAATTAAAAAAACTTTAATTTTTTTTTTTCTTTTAAATCCTTTTTGCAAAAACCCCAATTTTGAGGCTCAAAGTGGAGACAGAAGATAAACTCCGATCGAGTGATATTTTGCATGTGAGTTACTCTTAGGGGACCGACACTTTTGGCGGGTATTAGAATTTAATCAGAGAAAAAAGCCCAAAAACGAGCCACCCTAGAATACACATCTCAAATGTTTAATTTAAGAAATAATTAATAATGTGAAATAAAAATTCAAACCTAACGGATAATTTTTGATGCTTTGATGCAGGGATGTTAAAGTTGGTACAATTGTACTATGTTTGGTACATTTTGACCTTCAAAAGTACCGTGGTACTACCGCGACTCATTTGGTACAATTTAAAAATTTAAAATTTCTTTATAACTCATCAAAATATCGGTAAAATACCACAGCTTTTTTTCTTTACTTAAAAAAAAAGTCCTCACAAAGGTACTAATGCTAGACCAATTTTAATCCCTTGTTTTGAAACAGCTTAAAGTAGTTTTCAAATGAAATTTTTCTTTTTTTTTTACAAAAAAAGAAAAGGTATCAGAATTAGACATTTGATAAAAAAATTCTTACTCACTTTTATCAAACAAAAGTTTCAGAATTTTCCACAGAAGTATCAGCCAGTTCTTTATAGACAATTATTGAAGATAGTATTAATTGCAGACTTTGAGACCTTTCATCTTTAGAAGATTTCTGAAATATTGATACATTTTTCGTGTTTACGCACTCACAAGGGAAGTCTCCCTGGTGTCACACTCCGATCTTCATGAAATTTGGATATGTTGTTAAGAACGAAAATTAATTCGACAAGTATTTTTTTTAGCGGCCCAAACTCATTTTTAGGGGGGATCGATTTGAATGGGGGGAAATTTACCTTTTCAGTTTTTTTCGATTCACGCCTATTTAAACAAAATTAATATAAAAAAATTTGGTATTTTACTCAATATGACGAAAAGTTGTGCATGTTTGGACACGTTCTTAGCACACGTAGATAGGTTTTCAAAAGACCTTTCATTTGGTATGTAACATGACTAGGTTTCTTTGCTTAATATAGGAGATAAACGAAAAAAACTGAAAAATGGCCTTGTCTTCCCCCCTCATTTTTACCCCCTAAATATGAATTTGGGCCGCTAAAAAAATTCGTGTCCCTTTATTTTTTCTGATCTACAAAATAAAACCAATTCCATAAAGATCCGTGGGTGACACTAGGGAGACTTCTCTTGTCAGATACATTTTTCCTGTCGAAAAACTCTAAAATTCTTAGTGTTTTTCCTATAGATAAAGTATCGAAAAATGAGACATTTTTCTGCAGAATAGATTTCAAGAAATTGTTCAAAAACGCACCTGAAAAATGTTTTTTGTTTTTTAATTTGTTTGCATTTTTTTCTGGGGGGGGGGGGGGGGAAGGGGGGTATAGAAGATTCTGTAAAACAGAATTAACACTCATTTGTTTTAGTTAAGTTCTTATTAATTTAAAAAATGGTACCGTGAGGGTTTAAAAAGTACAATTTTTTTTAAACGTTGGTACAAAATTGAAAACCCCATTTTACATCCCTGCCTTGATGTCCTACTAAGGGTTGGCAATAATGAGAATACACAACTCTGTTTAAAAGTTAAAAATAGATTAAGTTCTTCCAAATGATTCGATCTCATTTTCCCTTTCGTTTATAGTTCGTTTAAATTTAATCTGACACATCGAAGAGTGCTGATGATGGAAGGGTAGATAGCTCCAAAAGCTGTAAACATCTTTACCCCGCATGTGGTGACGTTCCAAAAGCTGTAAACATCTTTACCCCGCATGTGTTGACATTTTTTTTTACATTTCCCAGAAATAATTAACAAAGAATCAAATCGTTATAAAACTGTTATAAAATTTTAAGTCCTACAATATAAAACACAATTAAATTGTAATATTTATTTTTTTTAATTTTCGACTACAAAAGAAATTTAGTAAAGTTACAAAGAATTTTGCTAGTTAATTTTTTAAAAACTTTTTTTTTTTTTTAAAATTGCAAGTTTTTTTTAGTGTATTTGCGTATAGACGTGCTAAATTTGTGTAACTTGTAAAAGTAGACATCCAAAAACCAAAATATATTAGAAAAATACAAAAAAAATATTTCAAATTCCTATACATTTTCACAACAATGAATGAACATTGACATGTGTAAAGTAGATTTTTTTTTTTTAGTTATTTCGAATACTCGTACCTAAAAATATTTTTGAAAGCATTGCACTTTTAGTCAATACTCTTTGGTAAACATTGAAAATTGAAAGTGAATATAAACATGATATGAAACAACAACAAAAAAATGTACAAAATCAGAAGGATAAAAATGGAACCATTGCGAAAAAAAATATTATAACCCGAGATATGCACAAAGAAGTAGTAGGTATAATAAAGTTAGGAGAGATGATGAAAAAAAGAACCAAAATCGAAACAGAACAAACCAAACAAAGGTTAGTTATTTTACTTACTCTGGTTCAGTTTCATATTTTAGTAATTGTTAGGTGTAAAGGAAAATTCTTAGCTCCGAATTGTGACAAAGTTTCTGGTTGGACAAGCTTTCGGATAGAGCTGTTTAGGCCAGTAGTCAAATAAGTTTGAAACGATAACCCATTTGTCAGTATTATAAAACGCGTTAGTGGCGAGTGTCAGATGTCTCAATGTTTTTTAAATCTCCAAGTGTGTGACCACCTAAACTTTCGGTATTGAGAATTAAAAAAAAAAAAATTACACGCAAAATATATGGTGACCGGTCTTATATGTATTTTACCCCCTCTAAGAAGGACCACGTGAGCGGTAAAAAAAGAATATGATGACCACCTTAATGAGTTACAACAATATTGGAGATCAAGAATAACACATCGGTTGAAAAGTCAGAAGGATAACCAATAATTTTTTTTTTTTGAAGAATTCGACTTCATTCGACTTATTCTTCTTCGAGAGCTTTAAAATCATTTAAACGCCTTTTTAATATTTTGATGACTTTTTTATAGAATTGTTATCTTTGGCCTCAAAATAATCCTCCGTTTGGGACATCACCTCTTCATTCGAAAAAATCTCTTTCCGGTGGGCATTTATTGGGGTTTGGGAGCTATATCTGGTGAATACGGTTTGGGCGGAACCGATTGAAAGTGTAATTCGTGCGATTTAACCATGGCAACCAACGACATGTGGAAACAAAGCCATCACGTTATTTAGATATCTTTAAAGTATTATACTTTACTTTACTGCGTGCAAGACGATTTTGTGAACATTTTTGATGTTTTTTGGTATCACCACGCCGAACAAAGCTTTCGGCGTCATCGATGTTTTTATGACCACGTTTAAAGTCAGCAAACCACTTATCTACCATTTGACTCGATAGAGCAAAATCCGAATAACGCTTATCAAGCCAAACTTTGGTTAAAACGGTGACTTTTCTCATTAAAAACCAATGATAAATCAAGAAAAAAATGAATCCATTGTATTAAAAAACAAGTAAAAAAGTTAAATTCGGCCTTGCCGAATGTAGTGATACCCTCCACAATTTCAAAAAGATTATTGTAAAAAACTTTATTTAAAAGGAAATTACTTTTGAAAAAAAAAAAATTTTTTTTAAAAAAAATTTCCGCGAAAAAAAATTTTGTTAAAAAAATCCGCGATTTTTTTCTTTTTTTGTCAAAAAATATGTTCGTACTTGTTTAAATACCATTTGGTGTTCAATTATGTTCACATATGCCAACCAGAGGCCGAATTAAAGCATTTTGTATTTTTAGGTTATGTTGAATGTACTGAAATTTTTGAGGTGTGCTTACATTTTCGTTCATAACTTTTGAACCGCTGAACCGATATCGCTCAAATGCAATACCAAACTTCTCGGGAGAACTTCCAATAAATATGTTAAGTTTTAGTCATCTCTGTGCAATATTTTGTCCGCGACAGCATTTTCAACAGACAGACAGACGGACATACGGACAGACGGACAGACGGACAGACGGACAGACGGACATCGCTAGAATGTCTTAAAATCGATCGGGCATCATAAATATATATACTTTATGGGGTCCCAGATCGATATTTCGATGAGTTACAAACAGAATGACAAACTTATATATACCCTCTATCACTAAGTGGAGGGTATAAAAAGTAACGTCACAAAAACAGCTGTAACTTGTTCAATAATGAATGAATTGCCATGATATTTTGACAGATATCATCTGAAGGTTGGTACTTCCAAAAAATTATATGGATTTTTCATTAGTGATGCAACCTATGTATCATCCTACGGACTTTTCAGCCGATTTGTTATATTTGACTCCTCTATACAGAGAAAACAGTTTAATTGTGCCAGCCGAATTTAGAGCCAACTGCATGGTTTAATTACAACAACCGAAATTTTCGGTTGCGATTACCGAAATTTATTTGAACCAACAGAAGTTACATTTTATAAGCAAATTTTGGTTATTGCAAACGAAAATTTCGGTTGTTGTTATTAAACCATGCAGTTGGCTCTAAATTCGGCTGGCACAGCTAAACTGTTTTCTCTGTGTAGGTACACCACTAAGGAAGTTGTAGCTGTTTAAGCAAATTTTTTCAGAAATGCCGGATAAAGGTGGTAGGTATGTTCAGAATAAAAGTTTAACAGAAAAAGTTAATGGGATTTGGGTTAATATTTCACCTCTCTTGGGATGACTCTATAACAGTTAGGAGGTAAATTGCTTTCCACCCGGTTAAAGTTGAAAATTTTTTTAAAAATGGGTAATTTTTCGACGAGGCTGAGAATTTTTTTTTAATTTTTAAAAATTTTGCCCTAACTGCGAAAATGATTTTATTTGCGTTAATAAAATATTTTACAATGAAATTATTTAAATTAAATTAAATGCGTTAATAAAATTGTTTATCATTAAGTAATGAAAGAAACAATTGCTGTGTTTTTCAATAAGTGGATTTATTTTCGGATTAATCTTATTTAGTTTAAAATAAATATTTTAACATGACAAAACAAATTTGGAATATTTTTTTTCCGTAATCTACGATAAATAAGCAATTATAATCCGAAGAAATAATAAAAAAATTTGGAAAATTAAAAAAGTTATAAATAAATCAAGATTAGTTCAATTAAATTTTAGGATTTAATAAGTCCACTTTGGATTAATTTTGATTTATTTATAACTTTTTGAATTTTCCAAATTTTTTTTTATTATTTTTTCGGATTATAATTGCTTATTTATCGTAGATTACAGAAAAAAATAATTCAAATTTGTTTTGGCATGCTAAAATATTTATTTTAAACTAAATAAGATTAATCTGAAAATAAATCCACTTATTGAAAAACACAGCAAATATTATTTGTTCATCAAAAATTCAATTTTAAAATAATTTGAATTTGTAACGAACTTAAATGACATCGTATTAAATTTAAAGTTGGTATAACTTAAAACAAACATGGGACAATTTTAAAACAAAAATGTGATATTGAAATCAATCACAATCAATATTGAAGTTAAATTTTTTTCTAAAAATATCCAGCGCATTTAAAGTTAAGTTTAACATTTTTGATTTAAATGCGTTTTTTTTTTTTTGGCCCGATTCTGGTCCAGTTTATCGGTAATATCATAGTCACATTACCTCCGATGTTTCCCAAACCTGAATTTTGAGTATACTTAATAGTTTTTTGGATTTTTTTTTAAACAAAATCAATGAAATGAAATATTTTGTTTTATTAAAAAAGTTACACTATTTTAAACTTAAAAATCAACAAATTTTTCTATACGAAAAATTTAAGAGTCTTTGTATAGGAAAAATCACAGAATTTTTCTATAAGAAAAATCTATTTTTATTGGAAGAATCTGAGAATTTTTCTATTGGAAAAACTGAGAATTTTTATTTAGGAAAAACTTGAGAACTTGAGGGGGAAAAATGTAAGAGATTACCAAAAAGAAAGTAGTCTGAAAATTTATTCAAGAAAAAAATTTCTTAGAATCTGAGACGTTTTCTGTAGGACAAATATATCGGAATCTGCTAATTTTTCTGAAGAAAAATGTCTCCGAATCTAAGACTTTTTTTAGGTAAAATATCTCAGAATATGAGAATTATTTCAAAGGCAAGATGTTTCAGAATCTGGAAAAATATAACATTATCTAAGATTTTTCTATAAGAAAAATAACTAGTAGTCCAACTCTCAGATTCTCAAAATATGAGTTTTTTTTATAGAAAAAACTTTTTCGAGTGTGAGCTATTATCTTTATCAAAATATACTGAAAATTTTAGAATGTAAGGAATCTTAGAATTGTTCTATAGGAAAAATTTATCTCAGAACCTGAGAATTTTGCTATGGAAAATATATTTTAGAATCTGAGACGCTTTATAGGAAAAATGTCTGGGAATCTAAAACTTTTTCTTAAGAATACTGTCTCAGAATATGAAATTTTTGGACTTTTTTTATAGGAAAAATATCTTAGGATATGAAATTTTTTGTGGGGTATTCATAGATAGACTAATTGTACGTTACACCCTGCTGAAAAATTAACTGCATCACAGAATCACTTCAAGCAGAGTGTAGTTCTAAATCTTGTATTTGTACCTAATACTGTAGAATACATAACTATGTGTAGTAGTTGTTTAGTTCATTTTTTTTTTCGCAAAGTGTAGTTTTAACATTCTTCATAGTGTAAATTCAATTGAACCGGCGACCTGCTAACATTCTGTTTATGGGTACACAAAACATACATTTAGAGTACATATTTGTATGTGTATGTATTAGACTGCCCAGAAAAAAAGCGAAGTTTTTATTTTCTTGGGGGATACCTGCAAATTTTGTTCCTTTTTGTGCAAAAAAATTTCGGTTTTTTTTTGGGATTTTTAAAATAATATCTAGAGGTCGCGATCTCGCGTTTTATAACGATTTATTTTTTTTGAGTTTTTTATTATTTTAAATTGTTAAATATGATTAATATGATAAAATATTAATAATTTCAGACAAAAAAAAAATAAATTAAAAATTAAATATCGATAATTCCATGAGATGTCTCCCAGCATCTAATCAAATGTTCTTTAATTTATTTGAAATTTCGCACACAGGTACACTATGGAGCAATTAAAATAAATTCGTTTTTTGTTTCGCGAAAATCCACGAATTCGCGAACGCGAATATATTCGCGAATTCACGGATTTTCTCGGAACTAACAACTGATTTATTTTAATAGCTTCATAGTGTTCATGTGTGCAAAATTTCAAATAAATTAAGGAACATTTGATTAGATGCTGGGAGACATCTCATGGAATGAGCGATATTTAATTTTTAATTTAATTTTTTTTTGTCTGAAATTATTAATATTTTATCATATTAATCATATTTAACAATTTAAAATAATAAAAAACTCAAAAAAAAATAAATCGTTATAAAACGCGAGATCGCGACCTCTAGATATTATTTTAAAAATCCCAAAAAAAAACCGAAATTTTTTTGCACAAAAAGGAACAAAATTTGCAGGTATCCCCCAAGAAAATAAAAACTTCGCTTTTTTTTCTGGGCAGTCTAGTATGTATGTGCAGCAATATTAGTATGTATATTGAAGTGTTACCAGATATTTTTTTAAAAGAATTTAATAAGTATATATTGACAAAACGTTTCTGTTCCGCTGATAAGGCAAATCAGAGGTTAGATAAGAAAATGGCAGATCTGACAGTATATAAATAAAAAAACTAAAGTTAACTAAAACGTTTTTTTTTTAAATCTACCTCGACAGATCGATAATAATAAGCTAAAATTCAAAAAAGGAAAACAAAAATTTCTTAAAGATTGCGACCTGTACAAACAAAGTAAAATTTTCCCCACTGTGCGACGTTGCCGCTTACTGTTTACCCATTAGCGCGTCCCGAACTTGCCCCCTCAAAAGATGGGGATTTAGGACCCTTTTGCGGGAAAAATAAAAAAAAAAGTTTTGGACACAAAACCAGTTGGCTACCAGCAGCTAAAGATTGCAATCTCAGTGCATTTTGAAAATTTTTTTTTTTTTATTTTTAAAAAAATGTATGCCAAAAGTTGCGCAATATAGAGTACATTCCTGGAAAAATATTAATAAAATTTCCATGGAGCAATTTTGGTGCAGCGTTGCATCTTAAAGATGAAAAGTGTGACTTACATTTTTTTTATTTTTTCTTTAAAGCTAACATTCGTTAAAACTGTGTCAAAGCAGATTTTGAGACAAATTTAGCTTAAAAGAAAGAAAAAGTAAAATTTAAGTACACCTATTGATTTTTGAGATGCAACGCTGCACCAAAATTACTCCATGGAAATTTTATTAATATTTTTCCTCAAATGTACTCTATATTGCGCAACTTTTGGCGTCAAATTTTTGGACAACAAAAAAAAAAAAGTTTTTTCAAAATGCACTAAGATTCCAATCTTTAGCTGCTGGTAACCAACTGGTTTTTTGTCAAAACATTTTTTTGTTAATTTTTTCGTAAAAGAGTCCTAAATCCCCATCGTTTGAGGGGGCAAGCTAAAAAAAAATTGAATTCGGGACGCGCTATTACCCATTATTATTATCAGTGGATAACTGCAGAAGAATTTTGTATCAAGAGAAAGTTATAACTATTGTGCTGTTGTATCAATCTTTCCTACACTCCTTTGCACATTATATCCTCCAGATAAACTCGCTTTTCAACGATTAGAACCTATCAATCTGGTAACAATGGCAAATGGTATAATACGACATCATGCTTCTGCATAACATTGTATGTACGAGCTTTTGTTAGCTAACAAATGTAGTTTTTGCATAGAAAAAAAGTTTACCTAAAAGAAAAAAACTGCAGAAAATTTTCGTTTTTTCACATTTTTTTTTACGAAATGGAATTTTGTAGTTTATGTATGCAACACAACATGATTACAAGCCAATGTTTGCGTACAATATTAGAAAAAAAACAAAAAAAACGAATTCAAAAAAAATCTAGAGGGAAACTTTACTTTATTCGCAAAATAATCAAATGAAAAAACTAAAAAAAAAAAAATCTGCTAAAAGTTTCACAAAAAAAAAAAAAAAAATTAAAATAAAACAGATTGAAATTTATTGGTTAATGTAATGGATTATTTGAGTTTTTATTTGATAGTATCCTGCTGATATTAAGAAAAATTATCTTTTAATCTTTTAAAGCTTCTCATTTATAAACGAAACAATTTCTTAATTTTTTGTATGGTAATTTTAATGTTTTTTTTTAATTTCATTTCTTTCTTTACGGGGCCAGTGTCAATATCATTTATAAACATAATCACCGGAATGATTATAATTATCTTAACGGTCGTTAAATTTATTTTCATTATTTTAAAATTAATTCCATCTGTACTAAAAAGACTAGGCTATACCAGTACGTAGTATGTCTATCTTTAGTTTGTTTTATTAGTCTTACCACAAAATTTTTGCTTTAATAAAATACAATGTGTATCATCCGCTTAGCTAGTGGTACAATAATGATAGGTTTATACTAT
Organism: Pegoplata infirma; assembly: GCA_963921195.1. Lineage (NCBI taxonomy): Eukaryota > Metazoa > Arthropoda > Insecta > Diptera > Anthomyiidae > Pegoplata > Pegoplata infirma. The sequence goes on from CAWUER010000122.1 coordinate 12,191, forward strand.
ATAAAGTGGATACTTGTATTTAGGGCAGACAAACAAATGTTTTTAAACGTTCTTTTGCACCCTTAAGATAGTGGGCCAAGAATAAAATATTTTAAGGCAACAAATTCAAATTCATCGAAAATACACTTTAAAAAACAAATACGTAACACAGTGGAAGATGGACGCTCATCGTAACATAATCAAAATTGTCAGTGATTTTATCGATTGGACATGGGTGTTATAAAAGACATCATTGGGGATAGAAAACGACACGTAAAATATTTATACATTATCTAATTTGACCTTTCTCCAAAGTCAAATTTTCAGTTTTTTTTTTTTTTAAAATACAAATTTTTTGGAAACCTTTTTAAAATGATTAAGTTTACCTATTGCTATGTAAGCTTACGTGCTGAAATTTTTACGGAATTAGACTTGGGCAATTATTTGGTGTAGGTTTGGTGGATGTGCCATCAATAAGAAAAAAGTTACATGGACTTAAATCTTTGATACAATTTTTTTTAGGGTTTTTGATTGTAGCTTTTGGTGCAAATTGTAATTTCAAAATTTAAATACACATAGTTAAAGCCCTTGTAAATACACACAATTTGAGTTGTATTCGATTGATGTGCTCGCAATGGTTACGAAGCTGCAGCTCTCCAAACATGGGAAGAAAAAACGTGAATTTTTTAAAAAGTCTGTTTTTTGCAAGGCACACTCCCAGTTTTATTCCGAATGGTTCCGAATGCTTTGTGAACTTTATAATCCACCATTTCCCACTTGATTTACAAACGCACCCCAAAAAAATAGCTTTTTTAAATTTTTTGCAAAATTTCGATATTTTCGTTTTGCATTAATGGACAGCCAAATGTGCATGGCTGAAAGTTGAACATGCAGAAACAATGGTATGTGCAAATATAATAAATCATGGAAAGCAACATTAATCAAAAGTTAATATTAGCGAAATCCGCGGTGTTTTTCAGTTTTTACTTTTTTGTAAGGCACATCCAGGCCGCTTATTGAAATTGGTCGGTAAAAGGCGCGTTTGGTAGTTATTTTAATGCTCTATCTTCAATTAATTTGCACCCGAAAAAATTTAACGTTTAAGCCGTTTTTCTGTGGTTTTAAATTTTTGATATTTTTAAATTTAATGGTTATATAAAATCTTACATTGCTTAAAAAAAATAGAAAAGAAATATATTTTGATAGATTTTGACATGTCTTATTCGAATAATATTTCAAATTTAGTCCATTGATTTTTGCAGTTGCGAAAATCGCGAAAAAACGCTAAAATTTGTTATAACCTTAATAAAATTAGTAATAACGTTAAAATATTTCGTAATAACCATAATATTGTCATTATTAATCATACTTTGAATAGTTTCAATATTCAGTAAAGGACAACACTGTAAATTCAGACTTTAAATATTAAAAAAAAATATATCGTGAACCTATATTCAAAATATGCCCACTCAAATTTGTCCGAAATGTGTTTCCGATGGCAAATAGCTCCCCTATGCAATACCCATCTGTGGTAAAAATTTCAGAGCAAAAAAAATAATTTGTTGTCGTTTTACATCCATTTTTGTTATTCTGCTAACTCAAAGTACAGATTTTGATATCTAATGGCTAGTTTTCGAGACATTGATATCTTGAAAATATCGGTAAATAGTGTTTTAAACTATTTATCAGATTGGAACATTATGAGTATGGCAAATAAAGTCAATGACATAAGCTTTCAAAATAGCTATTTTGGAGTGACCCTTATACAATACAGTGTGAGTTACAGAGTGCCAAAGTTGACCACCCTGAAATTTAAAGGCTTTCGGAGCTAGTAACTTTTAAAAATATGCAAAGATTTTTAATATTTTTTAGTTTTTGCAATTACCGTACTAAGGATAACAAAATCCAAAAAAAAAAAAATAAAAAAAATTTTTCAAAAAAAAATTATTTTTATTTTCCGACAAAATATGCCAACTCTAAAAAAATATTTGTTTTTTGATACAGTAATAAATGCAATCTCTGAAAAATACGCAAACAAGTGCAAAATATGAAATTTTTGGCATAGGTAAAAATTATTTAAACCATATTATGGAAGGTACATTGTTTATTTTTACAATAATATGCGAAATAACTTATTTATTAGCTCTCCTGAAAAGTAAGCTTTTTCGAGTTGGCATTTATTGAATATAGTTCGACGATATTAATTTTTTTTTTTCAAAAATGTTCCCTCTAAACCACCGCTATTTCTTACCTATTAGAGATGGAATAATAGTTTTAACTAAGAATTTGTTGAGTTTTTTTTTTAATGCATTTGGTAATATTTTTCTAAAATAAATTAAACCCCTGGGAACATTTTTAATTTCCAAAATATTGGAAAACGTGCCGAAAAAAAAATAAATATCTCGATATATAGCAAAGATTTTATGCATGTTTGAATGTGTATTTTAGCTCTAGGTAAGCATAATACAAAATGGTACGTTTGGAAAACTTCGGATAAAAAAATTTAATTTTGACAATTATTTTAAAAATGTTAACTTTAAACCGCCATAGTTTTGGGTGCGATCGCTCAAATTAATGCACGCGGACGGATTTGAATTACGTAATTAAAATGTTATTAACCTACAAAGACTTATCAATGTGCAACGAAAAAAAAATCGAAATTTTTTTTATAAATATTAAAATTTATTAACAATTGTCCATAACCTGAATTTATTTTTAGAAATTTATGTATTAAACTTAAATATTTTTAATTTATTTAAAAATTTATATTTTTTCTTGGTCGGCTTTTAGTCAAATATTTTCTTAGAATATATTAATACTTTTTTAAGATGTCATATTAGTCCTTTTTCTCAAATACCATCATTGAACACCAACAAAACGTGCTTTTAAAGGGTTAAAATGTTCCAAAATAATTTTTCGCATTGAAATTCAATAGAGTTGTACTGATGTCCTAAGCTGATGGCTTTTAAAAAATCCTAGTAAAAATTTGAAGAAAAAAATATTTGTAGAATATTTTAACCCTTCAAACGTAGGTTGTATAGGTTTTCCATAAGAATATTTAAAGAAGGGACTTAAATGACCCCATTAAATAGAAGATAGAAGGTTAAAATGTTCTAAGAAAAGAACCGCCATTAAATTGAAGATATTAATAAACAATATTTAGCTCAGATGTAGGTTTTATAAATTTTTTACTCAGGTAAAACACAATTTAACAACATTTGATACTTTACAATTTTACATTTTCTTTGGCTTATGTTGCACGAATTTCTGACTTTTGGAAAACCGCAGTGAAATTCGATGCAAAATATTTTTGAAGAAAATTTAAACCCTTTAAACGGACGTCTTAATGACGTTCTGTGACGATATTTAAAAAAGGGACTAAAATGATCCCCAAAAATAGGAGTTAGAGCAATGGTTCCCAACCTTTGATTCTCGCCCCACTGCACGGTGGTCAATTCCGGCCAAAAATCATTTTATTTTTTTATTAAATCTTGATGAAATGTTGATGCTATATTATAGCTAATACTTTAAAACATTCAACTTAAATCATTATTTGGGCCTTGTAACATTATATTATTGTCCATAGTGATGCAAAGTAGAGTAATTTTTACTTCTCATTTCAGCTTTTTTTAAAATGTATATTTTAGTTTTCAATAAAAGTTGGTTATGCATTTTTCTTCACATTATTTTTGTAAGTTCGCACATGGATTTTTAATTCCTATAGTAAATAATCATTCCATGTGGTTTTTACAGATATTGTGTGCGTTTTTGTCTTAAAGTGATGTGTATGAAAATTAGATAAAAATTAAAAATAAAACTCTAAAAAAAATAAATTTTGAAAGACCATAAAAATCAATTAGAGGCTATTAGAGGTTAGCTATAAAAAGCAGTTTGTACTTTTAACTATTAAAAGTAAGTATTTTCAATTTCAGTCCCTACTTTTACCGATTCTTTAAACCAGAGCATTTTTAGTGGACTCATTTTTTACAAATGGTGGATTTTTTAAACCAAAAATTCCACCAAAATAGGGAATGTGAAGAGATACTAACTTAAAACCCATAGATTTGCGTTACAAAAACTTAAAAAAGACGAAATAAAAAAAAAAATGTGGTTTAAGGGGGGTTGGAACTAAAAAACCGCCCTAATGTTAGCAATTTTTAAACAGTTAAAAAAATAAATACGTAATATTATTTAATTTTGTTTTTTCATTTCAAAGATAGAACATTTTAATGTTTTTAAAAATTTCATAACACAAATTTTGTCACCTAGAATTTTCAGGGTTGCCAGTCAATCGTGTGTTGTTTTTTTTAAAGGGGAAAATTGGCGGCATTTTTACAGCAAAAACTACTAAACCGATTTTGATGAATTTCTTCTTTCATTCAAATATTAATTAGGTCAAATTTTAAAAAATGGTCACGATAAGTATTAGAAAATTAAATAATCTACAAATCAAAAAAAAATGTCATCAAAATCAGTTCAGTAGTTTTTCCTGTAAAACTGCGGCCATTTTGTTCTTTAAAAAAAAGCATCCCACAATTAACTGGAAGCCCTGTCAATTCTTTGTCTTTTAAACTTTTAAAAAAATTACGTTTGTTAATATTTCAAATAAAAAAACAGAATTAAAAAGTACTGCATATCTATTTTAAAAAAAAAATGCTAACACTAAGGCTGTTTCTTTTAGTTCCAACCCCCATCTTAATTAGTTTGATACATTTGACACGTCCATGCTTAGTTGGCCAACCACTATATTTGTATGTCCAACGTTTTGAAAAGAGATTAGATATACTATTCTTAATTCGGATATTAAATTATTGCTGTTTATATGCAGACATGTTTGATACATTTGGGACGTCCATGATTATTTGGCCAACCACTGTATTTGTAGGTCCAACATTTGGGCAATATGATATTCTTAATTCGAATATTAAATTTAAACTATTTACACGCAGAAATAAAGAAGTTATTGATTTTTGGCCGGAATTGACCACCGTGCACTGGGGGCAATTTGAATGCTTCGTTAAATTTATTTTAGTTAAATTGTTAAGTTGATAAGTTGATTGTTGAAAACTTTTTCTAAAAACTTTGTTTAAATGATGATTTTAACAAAAAAGTTTGCTTATCCACCAGTAAATTTTGAATTTTATAACAAATTTGAAATATTTACAAATTTTTCTTGGGTGTAGGGGGGCATTGTAGTTTTTTTTTAACTTAAAAGTGGGGCATGGCTCAAAAAAGGTTGGGAACCATTGAGTTAGAGGGTTAATATGTTCTAAGAAAAGAACAGCCATCAAGTTTCACTGAAGACATGTGGAAACTCCATTTAGCTTAGAAGTGGATTTAATTCATTTCGTTTTACTTATTCCAACGCCACTGCACACTGGGCCGAGATGGTAGGTTTTTGCCCAAAAGTCTCTACAGGTCGTAAATGTTAATCGATTTTTTTGAAACTCAGAATATACGCCTTTATTAGGGTAATAAATAAGTGACTTGGAACTTTTTGAAATCGGACCTACAAGGAAACTGTTTCAGGGAGGACACTTAATTTTTAATAAAATTTACAGACACTAGTCTTTTGTTTATGTATTTGAATTTGAGATGGTATCTGGTTCCGTGATTTGCGTGACTCAAAAAAACGACGTGATTTACGCGTGAGCGTGAGTGATTTTATTTAAATCACGTGATTTAAAAATTTTTAAAAACTGAATTGAAAAAAGAGTTTAAAAATAATGTGATTCACACATGAGCGTGAGTGATTTTCATTTAAATCACGTGAGTACACCGTTTTCCAAAATTGAATTGAAAAAAAAAAAAATTAGAAAAAATTAAATTTTTGTTTTGAAAACCCCCTTTTTATACTCATCGTTGTCAAAAGTTCCACGCCCTTTTATAAAACTGTCTGGGCCAGAATTATCCTTTCTATCCACACTTACCAAAAAGTTGCCCGCTTGTGCCCGTTTTCAAAATTGGAATTTAAATAAAATTTATAAAAAAACGGAAAAAATTATTTCTTTTGTGAAAACCCCCTTTTAAAAATTCATTGTTATAGAAAGTTCCACGGACTTTCAAAAAACTGTCTGGGCCAGAATTATCCTTTGTATCAGCACTTTCCAAAAAAGTTACCCGCTTGTGCCCGTTTTCAAAAATTGGATTGAAATAAGAGCTTATAAAAAATTTAAAATTTGTTTTTTCTTTGAAAACTCCCTTTTTAAACTCATCGTCATAAAAAGTTCCACGCCCTTTCAAAAAAACTGTCTGGGCCAGAATTACCCTTTTTATCAGCACTTTCCAAAAAAGTTACCCGCCTGTGCCCGTTTTCAAAAATTTAATTCTAATAAGAGCTTATAACAAATTGGAAAATTTTTTTTTTTTTTTTTGAAAACTCCTTTATAAACAGAACACAAGTTCCACGCTCTTTCAAAAAACTGTATGGGCCAGAATTATCCTTTTTATCCTCACTCTCCAAAAAACTTTCCCGCTTGTGCCAGTTTTCAAAAATTGAATTGAAATAAGAGTTTATAAAAAATTAGAAAACAATTGTCTTTTTCTGAAAATCCCCTTTTTAAACTTATGTCTGGGCCAATATTGTCCTTTTTATCCCTACTTTCCAAAAAAGTAGCCCGCTTGTGCCCGTTTACTCAAATGGAAATGAAATATTCAAAAAATATGAAAAAAAATATTTTTTTATGAAATTTTTTTAAACTCGATGGATTTTTTTTAAACTCATCGTTATCAAAAGTTCCACGCCCTTTCAAAAAACTGTCTGGGCCAGAATTACACTCAAAAAAAAAAAAAAAACTGTAATGTTAGCATAAAAAGCTTGTAAACCTACAAGAAAATTTTCTGAATTTGAACCAACAATTTTTTTTGTAATGTTAGCAAAAATGTTTTGCCAAAAATTAGTAAACTGAAATTTTTTTATTTCGGTTTAGTTCATACAGATTTGAGGACCCCATTGGGAACAAACCCGATAGGTCCAGACCCCGATGGGCCTAGATCTAGCTGGGTTCCTTAAAAATCGTCATAGTTTTTGATCCAAAATTTTTGTCCGTTTCGCTCTATCTTGCTTAGTTTTTGAGATACGTGATTTTAGGGGACCACTGGGGTTTTGAGAATCAAAAAACTCGATACTTCAAAAATATTACTCGGAGAGCTTTTGGTTTTTTTGTGGTCTTGTTCTACGTGTTGAGAACTACAAAAATGCTTTTGGACTTTTTATCGTGTCGGCAATATTTACCGAGATTTAAGCATTTTAAAAATTTCGGGAATGCTAACTTTTTTGGATCCAAAGTTAGGACCCATTAGGGTCCACTCATATAAAGAGGGCCGGCGATACTATAGAGAGCTCGAGAACCTGGCTCTATCTGGCTTAGTTTCCGAGATAGCGCCATTTTAAGTTTTCTAAAAAAAAAAAATACAATTTATTTTTGCTAATATTAGCAAAAAAGCTTGTAAAAATTTGGTTAACTCAATTTTAAATATACCGCACGATAACGTATAAACATTTTAGCCTCCAGGTTTTCAATCAATTGACTTGAAATTTGAAACTTAAGCATCTTTTGGCCCAAGGACGAAGCCTATAGAAATTGGAAAAAATTGGTCCATGTTAAGACCTAGGAAGGGCAAAAAAAAAACTAAATGTTGCAAATCGCGAGCTCCATTACAATTATACCTACTTGAAAAACAATAAGTTCTGTCCAAAAATCCATTAAAAAAAGTTTTTTCTTAAGGTTGCTCAAAACCGCTATAGTTTATCATTTTATTAAAAAATTTAAATATTTAAGAATGGAATAACGTATATTTTTTTTTCTTTTGTCTAATAAATAATTGAGGTAGATTATGATTATGAAATCCAAATTAAATTCAGTATCACTGTTTTCGCGAATTTTTGCGATATTTGAAAAAAATAATATTTTTTGGCACATATTACAAAATTGAATAAAACCAAGACATAGTAATGATATTCTAAATTTTGTATTTTGACACATATTTTTTTTATTTTTTTAAGTACAAATTTGAAAAAAAATTTCCAAAATTTCCCATATATTTTTTTTGCATTAATGGCCGCTGTTCTAAAAAAGTAATTCACATAAAAAATGTAAAATGAAAATTTCCGAATTTTTTTGGTGTTCTAGATTTCACATCCGAATTTCTTTTTCGTTTTGCTTCACATAAATAAAATTTGGTGAAAAAAAAAACGAATGCATTTTTTTCCTTATAATTTTTTAAATTTAAATTATTCGATTTCAACTTCAAATGAAAACGTGATCAACAAAACACTAAACTTGATTTCATGTGATTCGGAAATTTTCATGTGAATTGAAAATTTGTGAAAGACAGAACAGAGGCCAATATGACTTTACGGAATATAATATAACATGTCCAATACCGTTTGTTTTAATAAATTTAACTTAATTAATATGGTATTAGCGAAAAACTAAAATAACTACATTATTTGATTTTTTCTGTAAGTACAGATCGAGCACGGGCTCTAATTTTATTTGTTATAAGGGTTCAAGTTGAAAAAATGCAGAAGAAAAATTGAATTTCTAAAAATTGTAGACATTTCTGGTAATTCCTATACCGGTTTCAAACACCCCAGTTAGTGTCATCATCAGTAGGATTTTAAATGCCGGTTTGTCTTGTTAATGAAAACTGTTTTTTATATATGTGAATATTTATAGTTTCTACAGAATAAATTTTGACAGTTTCCAACACTACAATTCTATTTCTAGCAATCTCAACCTCACTTCATACTTTCTTTCAACTTTTTTGTCTCTTACATTATTTTGCAAGGGTTACCAACATGATCTGGAATTGCAGACACAAATGAAGGAATTTGCATTTTCTGTTTCGGAGACGTGCCTAATGGCGACATACTTATTTTGTCAGTAATTTTATTTGATTTTTTCTGTAAGTACAGATCGAGCACGGGCTCTAATTATATTTGTTATAAGGGTTCAAGTTGAAAAAATGCAGAAGAAAAATTGAATTTTTAAAAATTATAGACATTTCTGGTATTTCCTATACCGGTTTCAAACACCCCAGTTACAATTCAGCAATCATTTGCAAGGTTATCAATTATTCTTTGCAGATAAAATTAATTTCCTTTGCACAATTAAAGCACTTGGTCAGCAGAATAAAAACATTCCATAACTTAAATTTTTCCATTGAATCATTTTAAGATAACTTTAAAAAGATCATTAAAATCTTGGATTTTTACAAAATCGCGAATAACTGCAAAAATACTCAATATTTGTTTTATTTAAGCATACATTCGTAATCTGCATTAAATTTGGGTTCAGATTTCAAAATTTTTAAATTTTAACGATATAGTGTAGGAAGGATGTCACTTTAAAGTTAACTCAATTTTTTTTGTGAAAACTCCACACAAATGTAATTATGAAAGTCGTCAAAGTGAGTGACCTCTAAACCTTAACGAATTCGCCTGAAACTTTGCACAGGGAGTTTTTAGGCACCAAGTATACGGGGCAGACTTGTGGAGCTCAAGATTTTAATAAAAATCTCTTTTTGGACCACCATAGTGCTGACGTAAAACGTCAGCAGCCGTTTACACACACTTGGACCCCGGGAATAAAAAAAAATCTTATTTTTTTTTGGCTCACCCCGTTGATCTGCCCTTCATGAAAGCATTCGGTTCTGCCGACATTAAATTACTTGAATATACCTCCAATTTTGGTAAAGTGTATCTGAATATAAGGAAATTTTCTTTTGTTGTTATTGGGAGTTTTATTTTACCAACCATTTTTTAAGATCATGCCATTTTTTCATCTTTTTCTTAAGTTGTATCACCATCAACCATCGTCATAGATGGCAGTCAGCTCGAAAAAAAAAAAAATAACAGAAATGGTTTTACCTAGACGTGATTACATACAACTTGGATTAGCATTTCAGTTTTCGTTTTGGTGTTTTTTTTATCTCACCTTTTCTTTTTACTGAATAATGGTTGTACTAGTGTATTTTTTTCAACAATTTTTTTTCTCATCAAATTATTCTTGTGCAGCTACTTTGAATGTTTGCATGTATTTTGTGTCACCGTATTTTGGGTGTTTGTAATTGTGGATTGTGTAATGGGTGGTTGGTTGTGTGTATGCGTTGGGTGTGAGTTATCTTGTGTGTTTGTGTTATCCTTAATCCATCGCGTAAAAAGGTACTTTGTGTTGTCGTTGTATGTTTTCCGCTTACTTTGTAAAGTTGATTTTCCTCAAAGTCACGCGTTGTAGTGGGTGCGACAAGATTTTTTTTTTTTTGTATATTGAACGCTACTTTACACTTCGATTGATGTGGTCTTTTTTTTTTTTGTTTTTTTTTTGTTGGTTTTATTCGGTAAATCTGTATTCTTTTATACATTGTACTAGTTTCTTAATGGAACATTTTTCAGAGTATAAAGGATAAAAAAAAAAATCACTGTTACATGCACTTTGCATTGATTTTGACTGTCATTATTTATCTTTAAGAAAAAAATTGTATAAATAATTTAAACTTATTTCGAAAGCTTTTATTTTTTTTTCTTTAAATAGTACAGTGATACAAAATCGAACTTTACGAATCGCAATAGGATGAAACTAAAAAAACACTTTAGTTTGTCCAGAATTTTTCAATTCTCTAGGACACTTTTCTAATTTTTCTTTGTTTAAAAACCTCATTTGAACCATTACTAACAAAAAAATAAGCCAAATCGCTTAAGTCGTTAGTAGTCGCTTTACACCGATTTAACATATATGGACAAAAGTGGGTGTAAAAAATTTGCCTGGCCAGTTAAACTTTTACATAACATTGTCCGGGAATTTGAAATCATATGGACCAGGTTTACGTGGAATCTATAAAGAAATATTTTTTATATACAGCGAATAAGAGTTATTTATTTTTACCGTTAAAACATTTAAAAAGTTAATTTCCAATGCAGTCCAGCCGAAGTAGAGTTTGCAAAACGATTAAAATCGTAATCGTAATCGCGATTAATCGCACCAATTAATCGTAATCGTAATTGACAAAAAAATCATGCGATTACGATTAATCATTTTCTATGAAATATACTGTTTTTAAAACAAATTTAAGTCAGTTTCAATTTTTTTTGGAACTGATTCCTTCTGCAATAGATTCTTGAATATATTCTACGGTAATCACTACAAAATTTTCTGTGTAAAATTATTTTTCAAAAAACTATTTGCTCTGAAAAAGATTGCTTTCGGCACAATTTCAAACAAAAATCATTGATTTCGGAATGTTAAGTAGAATCGATTGCAGGATAATATGATGCGTTCTGGAACCGATTATTTAGAACGGAAAACGTTCCTGGGTTGGCCCATGATTCATTTAATTTGTTTTCAATTTTCTTTCCTTTTTTCTCGTAAGAGTCATACACGTTTAAAGTACAATTTAAATTCTGATCTTAGTAACCAACAAATTTGGTTTTTAAAATATAGTTAAAAGGATTTAGCTGAATCTGGTCAAAAAAAAATCGGAAGTTTTGTAGAAAAATTTATTTTTTTGAAACCTTGACCGTTGTTTGCCAACTAAAGAGGCCCTTCAAAATTTTTTGCTGAACTGTAAGCAGCTTTTGGAAAGGAATCACGAGGGTAATTCCAAAAATTTTCGCCCCACTGTTCGGAAACATGCCTTTGGACGCCACTGAGAATTTGGCTCATAGATATCCACGTTTATATGAGATATGTTGCATTTTTGGATTTTCAAAATTTGCTGTAGTTTTCAAATTATCGCGGGTCAAAGTTCGACTTTTTTACCAAAAGTTAGAAAAATACATGACGTTTAACGTGCTCTAACTTTTTAACTAGTAATCCGATTATCACAAATAATGGCTCATATGAAAGCTTAGTTCTTCTTCTTTTAGGAAATATTTTCAAAAGCATACGGTTTTTTTTCAGAAGTGTTGCAAAAATTCAAAAACATTTTTGTTTTGCGAATATTTAAAAAAACACATCTTCGATTTTTTAAAAAAAAAGTTTGGTGATAAACAATACTGTTTTGTACAACATATCCAAAATTCAGAGTGGGATCCCAATGGGATCAAAAAATATTCTGGTTTTAGTACGAAGTTCTTAAATTTTACCTTAGAAAATTAAAATTTTATGTTTCTTCAATATAAAAATTTAAATTTTCAAAGAAAATTATACTATTAAAATTTTAAAAACATTCAAAACATTAGAAATTTAAATTTTCTAAGGGAAAAATATGAGAACCTCGTACTTTAAACAGAATATTTTTTGATCCCATGGAGATCCCACTCTGAATTTTGAATATGTTATACAAAACATTGTTATTTTTCACCAGAATTTTTTTTAAAAAAATCGAAGATGTGTTTTTTTAAATATTTGAAAAGAAAAAATGTTTTTGCATTTTTGCATCATTTCTGTAAAAAAAAAACTGTGTTATTTTAAAAATATTTTCTAAAAGAAGAACCCCAGCTTTCACATGAGCCTAAATTTGTGAAAATCGGGTCATTGGTTAAGAAGTTACAGCTCTTTAAACGTGATGTATTTTTCTTACTTTTGCTTAAAAAGTCAATCTTTGACCCGCCATAATTCGTTAAATACACCAAATGTAAAAAAACGATATATGGTACATATATCATATTTATGAGGGCTATCTAGGTGTCAAGGTTCAAATTAATCTGAGACACCATTTCCAAAAATGACAAAAATTTGAGCTAAATTTTCTGGAATGGCCCACGAGTCAAAAAACGCATCCAGGTGATTTGGATACGTTTTTTGACTCGATTCAGGTACGATTCTGTGGGCAATGTCACAGTTTAGAGCTCTCTTTGGTAGCACAAATAAAAATACTGAGGCTCTCTTTGTAGAGTGTATTAAATCTTGTATTTTTTCCAAATATCTTTATTCATCATTTAAAAGTGTTAAAGATTTCAAAAAGGAAAGTATCCCAGCAAAACTTTGGTAATGGGTAGTGATTATATAACACATTACCAGGTAATGTATATACCTTATTTGTAGCATTATTTTAGGATGTCTTACCAAACATTTGTTCCACAAAGTATTATTTTCAAGTGAAAAATAATGCATTACTAATAATTTGCTACGTAATGCATGATTTTTGGATAAAATGTATTTCATATTTATTATTTCTAAACATTAAATCATGGATGACTTATATTTGGTTACATTATTTATTATTTGAAAGTTTGAAATAATGCATTATTTATAATTGAATGCATAATGCATTACAATAACATAAAAAATAATTATTTCATAAAAAAATGCATAAGTTAAAAATAGAGATGGGCTCACGACATGAAATTTCTAACGACACAAACTCATGAGCATATTTTATGTACTTACACTCACTTACAATCACGTGAGTAAATTTAATACAAAATTACTTTTTCACAACTCGTAACACCTTATATATTACGTTCTGGTATGCTATATTATATACCTTACTCGTAACCTATAAAATATCATATATTTTACACCTTACTGGTATTCTTTGTTATAAATTTATGACTTATTTTATACCTTACTGGTATTCTATGTGATAATGTGGATGCATTACTTTGAGTCTCATCGCCTGTTAAAATCATCAATGCTGCAATGTATAAAATAAGAGATCCTATACCATATTTTATACCTTATTTGGTAATCTAAGTTTTGCTGGGATGTTTAAAATTTTATCAAAAAAATTTATATTATAAGTTCTTAAAAAAAAAAATACCAAAAACTTCGCAAGAGCGCTATTTCGATGCGCTATGATATATTTAAAATAACTAGAATACCAAAATTTCAATTTTTTTCAGCTGGGGATTAATTTTTGTATTTTCATTCGATGTGAAATGAAAATTTTAAAATAATTTTTTATTAAAGCAACACCCAGTTGGAAAATGTGTCACTGAGGAAATTTCTACAGTGATTCCTTGAGGAAATGTCTTCAGGTTCTGACAAATCATAGGTAATCCTTGATGACATGTCCTAACATTGTCAGCACTGAATGTTTGCTTTAAGAATGTGGACAATTCCTCTAAGACGTCCAAAAGAAATGTCTTTAGAATAGCAGTACATTAAATTACCCAGCAAAAACTTCCATTACCAAGTAATTAACTTTAGGGTTTATAACGAAAATGAGTAACTAATTACGTCCCAATTTCATTGTTAATTACTTTAACAAGGCGATGTCATTGGAGGCAAGGCCTTCTTTGTTCGCTTACGAAAAAGCTAACAAATAATAGCCCATTCCTAGCTCGCTTACGAAAAGTAGAAAAAGTAACTGCATTGTTTGTTAAGTGCTCTTATTAAATGAGAGAAAATAAATTAAGAGCAAAATAGTTTTTTATATATTTTTATGAAACTCAACTGGTTTTTAAAATTCAGATTGCAAATCATTTACATCGTAAGTTAAAAGTAAGGCCTTTTTTTGGGGTATAAAGTAACGCAGCGAGTAATTAGTACTCATTACTAGGTAATCCAATTGGGAATGGGTACTCATTACCTAGTTTTTGCTGGGTAGAATTTTAAATCTCGGCAACTCTTCAATTTACAAGAAAACGATGGCAATATTATCGATTTATTTAAGGGTCGAACCTGAATCAAATTGCGTCGCGCAAGACGTAAAAAAAAACAAAAACAAACACATCAAATTTTAAATTTTTACGTCCGTTTGATTTAGGTACGTCACATTTAAATATTAAAAACGAAAAATTATTGGGCGTTACGCCTTACGCGACGCAATTTGATTCAGGTTGGACGCTAAAATAAAATCAAAATCTTACAAGTAGAATAAAATAATAAATAGACAAACAATTTTCAAAATAGAGTTTGGAACAATTAGTTAGGTGTGGGACTAATAAACTGGAGGTTCCAGTTTCAAATCCAATTGGGACTAAAAAAGGCGAAAAGTTTTTTCTAAATATGAGAAAGATAATTAATAAAGGAAAATGGATAAAAGTAAAAACTAAAGGAAATAGGATTTTTTTTTTGTATTTTTGCATGGCCTACGTCAGACATTTCCCCAAAGAAGTCTTAGATGACATGTCCCCAGAAGGTCAGCCCTGACCTCTGCTGACTTTGAGTGAGGACATTTTGAAAATTTGTATGAAACTGTCCTCAACCCAGTACATAGAGATGTCTTGTGGATGTCAGCAGTGACTCTGACATGTCACCGCTACGTCACTAGGATGGCTCGAGGACGTTGCCAACTGGGCAATTATTCAAATGGTTAAAAAAATTCGATTAATCGATAATCGCGATTAACGGCTATTTTTTAATCGTAATCGCGATTATATAATATCTCGATTATTTTCAAACTCTAAGCCGAAGTGATGCAATATTGAATATTTCGAAAAAAGTGGGCGTGAACAATTTTTCTCTTTGTGGACTATTACGAACATTATGGGGACTATTACGAACATTTAAAAACAAATAAACCAAATCCGTTCTGCAATTTGTGATATATTGAAAAAAGTGGGCGTGTTTAATTTTCCTTTCCGTAAAAAGCTTAGTTTTTACTTAGTTTTTACGAACGTGTAAAAAAAATTGCCAAATCAGTTAAGGTTTTCTGCGATTTGAAATTTATCGAAAAAAGTGTGCGTGAAAATTGGTTTCTTTTTCTTTACATGCAAAAAAAATAGCTAAATCGATTTTACATAAATCGAAAAAAGTGGGTGTGGTCAGTTTTACTCTCCATTAAAACCTAATTTGTACAATGACTATAATTTTTCACGGGAATTCCCGGGATGGGATTTCCCGGGAATTCCGGAAATTTTCAATCTCGAAATCCCGGGAAATAGAGCGGGAATTCCCGGGGAAAAAAATGTCATAAAATCTGAGATTTAAGAAATGAAAAAAGTCTCACAATATCTAAATCTACGACAGGATATAATTATCAAAACCTTATACTTTTTTTTATAAGCTGAAAAATGTTCTTTCTGAGACCTGCATTAGAAAAATTTACAGTATGATTATTTGTTTCTATAGAAAATATTTATGTCTCTGAACATGACTCTTTTTAAATTGATAAATTGACATAAAATCTGTGTAAGAAATGACTCTGAAATTAACGGACTTTTCTTTTAGATACCAGAATTTTTAAATTTTTTTAATAATTTTTTAGTGTAAGTTTTCCTATTCCATTTCTCTAAAACACTTACATTCAGTTTCAGAGATATAATTGGGAACTTCCTCTGAATCAGTTTCATTGTGTTTAAGAGGCAAAGCGTTGAGAACCAATTGTAAAAATGAACTGAGATGAAATGGAATAAATGATGAATTTTTATTATAAAAACAGATAAAACGATGTGAAATAACATATTCCCTTAAAAATACTTTTAAAAGACTCCGACATATTTGGGACGTTTTTTTTTATAAAAACTGTGTAACAAAAATTGACCTTTTCTCGAAACAATTTTTTTTGTTTGTTTTAAAGGTACTAAATAAGATTTTTATGGTGTTAATGAACTTTATAAATAGTGTTATCGCATTCATAAGGTTTTTATATATATTTTTGACAAAAAATTTTGGTTTTTAGTTTTTGCGGGAATTCCCGGGATCCCGGGAAATTTAAAAATTAATCCCGCTTTCCCGCGAAATGAAAAAGTCCGTGAAAAGAAAAACTCTAACTATGACGAACATCAAACAAATTTGTCAAATCGGTTCAGCTGTTCACCCGATTTGAGATAAAACGAAAAAAGGAGGCGTACCAGAGAGCGTGGTCAATTTTCATTCAGTAAAACCCTAAGTTGGACTATGGCGAACGTTTAAAATTATTTTTTCCAAATTGATTCAGTCGTTCTCTAATGTTAAATAAATATAAAAAGTGAAAGCAAAAGTGGGCGTGGTCAATTTTTCTTTCCGTTACAACATAAGTTGGACTATAACGAATATTAAAAAAAATAGCCAAAATAGTCCAGGGGGGTAACTACAGTTACATATATGTAACTTGATAGTCGTCAATCGTATCGTTTTCATCGTTATTCCATCTAAACGCCAAATAAAAAAGTTTTTGTTGAAATATTTTTAGAGTTACAGAGATGGGAAGTTTACATTTTTTCGCAAAGAACATATTTGGTTGAATTTTTATTGACATTTTGATGCGATAAAAATTTATTTTTATAAAAACGATTTTTAAAGTATTTTTGACGGCCTTTTCAATGGCGTTGGTGGTTTTTAAAAAAAAATATAAATTTGACCTTAAAATTCAAGTTCAAATTATTAAAAAAAAAAAATAAAGTTGGACTATGACGAACATTTTACAAAAATAATAAGCCAAATCGGTCCAGCCGTTCTCAGGTGATGCAATTACTAACCAACGACATTTGATTTTTATTTAAAACGAACATTAAAAAAATAGCCAAGAAGGTCCAGCCGTTTTCCGACTTTAGAAAAGTAAGAAAAAGTGGGCGTGTACAATTTTTCTTTTCGAAAAAACCAAAGTTGGACTATAACGAACATTTTATAAAAATAATAAGCCAAATCGGTCCAGCCGTTCTCCGAATTTAAATAAATCGAAAAAAGTGGGCGTGGTCAAATGTTCGTCAAAGTACAACCTAAGTTGTACTTTGAGAGCGTGGTCAATTTTCCTTCACCAAACCCTAAGTGTGACTATGTTTGATGGAGTGGGCTATTTTTTTTACATAAAAAATAGCCAAACCGATCCAACCGTTCTCCGAATTTAAATAAATCGAAAAAAGTGGGCGTGGTCAAATGTTCGTCAAAGTACAACCTAAGTTGTACTTTGAGAGCGTGGTCAATTTTCCTTCACCAAACCCTAAGTGTGACTATGTTTGATAAAATCTTATGTTATATAAATCGAAAAAGTGAAAGCAAAAGTGGGCGTGGCCAATTTTTCTTTCCGTTGCAACTTGGACTAAAACGAATATTAAAAAAAAATGGCCAAAACAGTCCAGCTATTTTCCGACTTTAGAAAAGTCGAAAAATGTGGGCGTGGACAATTTTGCTTTTCGAAAAAACCTAAGATGGACTATGACGAACATTTTACAAAAATAATAAGCCAAATCGGTCCAGTCGTTCTCAGGTGATGCAATTACCACACACAAAAAATTTCCCAGTTACTGACTACTAAAATTTTAACTGAAACCCAGTTAAAATACAGCTAACTGAATCCCAGTTATTCAAATAAGTTGATAGTAACTATTTTTTTTAAAAAATACAAATTCAATTATTGCGACAGGTAATGGTAACGATTTTCCCAGTTACTTTGAAAAATAATTTCTACTTAGTTAAAAATAACGAAATTGATATACATAGGTGTTGGTTGTGTAGAACCGAAATTTTATTCTAAATATTTTTTTTTGCAATGAGGAATCTGCAAATCATTACTATTTTTTTTAATTTTATTTAGAAATTTAAAACAAATTTTATAATTGTTAACTCCAATTTTTTAATGTATATTTAATTTTCCATCTTCAGCATCTGTACCTGAATCAATTAAGCTTTTGGCCGGATTTTCGCGTCCATTACCTTTAAAAAAAGAATATATTTTGTTTTAATTTATAATTATTATGATTTGTTTTATTAATATAATTCTTACCGTGGACCATATAAGTTCACGATTTTATTTTAAGCGGCACATTATTTTTTTATTTGAATATTTTTGTTTGACAATTTAAAAATAATTTGAAAAACAGGGTAACAAAAAATCTGTTGTTATTAACCGAAATCATAGTTACTGGTGGCTAATTCAGTTATTTAAAAAAAAAAATGTAGAAATAACAGGGAAATTTCGTAACTGGCCAACTGGGGAATTTTTTCGGTGCAACAAACGACATTTGATTTTATTTATGTATGCATAGATAAACCACTGTGCACCGTTGCGTATGATTGTTATTTAAAGACAACTACAATATAAAGTATACGCCTCTTATATAATTACAAAAATAGTTTACCGACTTCAAATGCGAATAAAAAAAATCTAGCACTAAACTGGTTGTTGTTTGTTGTACTGTGTAATTTAACTTATATTCAGGAGAATTCCTTTATCATATTGAATGTAAGATGCAAAGACATATTACTAGGTAAAGTACTTTCATGATTCTAAAAATCTGAAATAATGTGCCTATAAAATGCAGTTTAAATTTAAACAACACTCAAGAAAAAAAAAAAAACACCCTGTAAAATGACAAAAAAAAATTGTTATTTTTATTTCTTGCTTCCTCCTATTTGACAATAATTTCTTGTAATTTTAAAAGAGTTTTACCAATAAAATTATTAATTTACAATTTTTTTGACCCGATAAAACTTTAAAGGAGGTTTTGAGAATTCCTAGTAAAAATTACGAACTTCTTAGTAAGCTCAGTACAAGCTTTTTACACATACAGTTTTAAATTTAAAACTTTTTTGGCTCAATTAAACTTACAAGGAATTTTCTAGACTTTTTTTGTTAAAAAACCCTTAGAAATTTGTAAAATTAAAAAAAAAAAAAAACAAGTAATAGTGTTTAATTCGGCTGTGCCGAATCTTTTATACCCTCCAACACTTTTAAAATTAAAAAAAATCGTAGAGGCGTCTTTTTTAATTTTTGGGGGGGGGGGTCGTTGGAGTTGTTGGGGGACACCTGTACCCCGCTTTATATGTTTACAAACTATTTGTTTGTGATATTTACGCTTAAATAAGGAATTTGTACCGTTATTTTTAATTAATTTCTATAACCACGCCCCCAAAGGGGGCGGCCTGAAAAAAATCGAATTTCCTAACCCTCTTGGTCCAAGCGGAGGTCTATGAGCATAATATGGCATACAAATGTTACATTTGTTGAGCAAAAATTAAAAAAAAAACTCGTCAAAATATAGTATTTTTCATCCAATTAATTTGAAATGTAGGATCCTCTAACGGAAAAACATTCCCAAAAAAAGACTTTCTGGAAATTCGGATTCCTAAGGGTAAAAAGGGGGTAAAAAATTGTACTATGGTACTTTTTATATTTTTTGAAATTAAAGTCCTACAAAAAAATTCTGAAAAAGTCCTTTTTCGAAATACCGATTCTAAGGGGATAAAAAGCGATCACTTTGGTACGTTTCATTTTTTCTGAAAAAAAAAAATCCTATTAATTTGAAAATTGGAATGTAGGATCCTCTAACTGAAAAACATTCCCAAAAAAGTACTTTCTGGAAATTCGGACTCCTAAGGGTAAAAAGTGGTAAAAAATGTACTTTGGTACTTTCTAAATTTTTTGAAATTAAGGTCCTATAAAAAAATATTACAATGTTAGTTCCAACAACCGGAAAAATTCTAAAAAAGTACCTTTCGAAATTCCGATTCTAAGGGGGATAAAAATGTGTATTTTGGTACTTATTATAATTCCTGAAATAATGGTCCTGGAAACATTAAATTTGGAATGCAGGGTCATTTTCAGGGTCATTTCTGTTTTCAATTTTATTTTTTTTAATTTTTTTTTTTTAACAAATTTTTTTGGTACTAAAATTTGTTTATCAATTAATTTTTCAGTATTTTTTTGTTTCATTCATACACATTTGTTTATATTTTTACATTCTATGTCATCAAAAAAAAACATTGATTTATTAATTTGAGCAAAAAAAAATTAGTAAATAAAACTTTGAGTCAAAAATTTAATGAAAAAGTTTTGTAAAAATATGAACAAATATGTATGAATGAAACAAAAAAATACTGAAAAATTAATTGATAAATAAATTTTAGTACAAAAAAAATTTGTTAAAAAAAATTAAAAAAAAAAATGAAAACAGAAATGACCCTGAAAATGACCCTGCATTCCAAATTTAAAGTTTCCAGGACCATTATTTCAGTAATTATAATAAATACCGAAATACACTTTTTTATCCCCCTTAGAATCGGAATTTCGAAAAAGTACTTTTTTTTAGAATTTTTCCCGTTGTTTAAACTAACATTGTAATATTTTTTTGTAGAACCTTAATTTCAAAAAATTTAGAAAGTACCAAAGAACATTTTTTACCACTTTTTACCCTTAGGAGTCCGAATTTCCAGAAAGTACTTTTTTGTGAATGTGTTTCCGTTAGAGGATCCTACATTCCAATTTTCAAATTAATAGGATTTTTTTTTCAGAAAAAATAAAAAGTACCAAAGTGATCGCTTTTTATCCCCTTAGAATCGGTATTTCGAAAAAGTACTTTTTCAGAATTTTTTTCGTTGTTGGTAACAACATTGCAAATTTTAATTTTTTTGTAGGACTTTAATTTCAAAAAATATAAAAAGTACTAAAGTACAATTTTTTACCCCTTTTACCCTTAGGAATCCGAATTTCCAGAAAGTCTTTTTTTTTGGAATGTTTTTCCGTTAGAGGATCCTACATTTCAAATTAATTGGATGAAAATACCATATTTTTACTAGTTTTTTTTTTAATTTTTCTCAACAAATGTAACATTTGTATGCCATATTATGCTCATAGACCTGCGCTTGGACCAAGAGGGTTAGGAAATTCGATTTGTTTCAGGCCGCCCCCATTTGGGGGCGTGGTTATAGAAATTAATTAAAAATAACGATAAAAATTTATTATTTAAGCGTAAATGTCATAAACAAATAATTTGTAAACATATAAAGCGGGGTACAGGTGTCCCCCAACAACTCCAACGACCCCCACAAATAAAAAAAGACGCCTCTACGATATTTTTTTAATTTTAAAAATGTTGGAGGGTATAAAAGATTCGGCACAGCCGAATTAAACACTATTTATTGTTTTTTTTTTTTTTAATTTTACAAATTTCTAAGGTTTTTTTAACAAAAAAAGTCTAGAAAATTCCTTGTAAGTTTAATTGGCAAGTTTCAAACTAACTACATCTATCCTACTCTCCTAACTGTCTGAGAAATTTCATTTGAAATAACCAGACTTTACCCCCTATTACTACTTTAGTCCATCGTCCTTTATGTTCCAATCCTATGCATATACGCACCAATATTCCCGGTTGTGGGGTGTTCGAACCCTACTACTATAATGAGTGTAGGGTATTTGTGTACATAATGAGTGAAGGGTATTTGTGTATATAGACCAAAACCAACACTGTATAATACCAAAATGTACATATGGATTTTCGATATCCTCCCACCTTACCGCCCTATCAGAAAGATTTAAAAAAACTTAAAAAAGGAACCGAAACCTTACCTCCACCTATTGGAGTGGTTATGCCGTGAAGGCTCCTATTCGGCAATTTCCTGGAGCGCTTTCGTCCCTTGCCTTGGGGGACTCCTCAGCAGGTATTTCCATACACATTATGAACTCCGTGGAGTCAAGAAAGGTGTAGTCCTTCAACCACGCCTTGAAATATCCCTGCCTATCCAAAAATGTTGTAGGTGTAATTGTCCCTGTATGATTGTGTCCCTATATCACAAGCTATGTGGTACCGTCGCCCTCCATCCATCGCGAGTAAAATCAAAACCACTTACCCTGCTCACCCAAAATCGGGGAATCCAACGACGAGAATTATGGTAGGACACACCACAATAAAAAACCACCAGTCCCCCATTGCCGCGAAATCGCACACAAAACTCGAAATCGCACACAAAACCCGACATTCGAAAAACAAACAAATTGAAATTTAACTAAAATAACAAATTTGAAAAATAAACAAATTGAAATTTTAAAAATAACAAATTTGAAATTTCAACAACATTGACAAAACCCATATTCCAACAGTGTTGCCAAACTTCCCACTGCCCTAAAAACATAGCAATGGGAATGATCACCCCCTACCGTTAATCGATATCCATTCCTGAATATTCACCTCCGATTCATTAAATACTTCCCGAATATTTAATACTTCCCGGATATTTTCGATTTATTAAATAATTCCCGAATCTTAAATACTTCCCGAATATTGATAAATATGTACAAATATCTTCACCTCGGTGGTGGTCTCCCGTTGACGTGAAATAGCCCATATATATAAAGCTTTCATAGCGAAAAGTTCCAAAAATAGGACATTTATTATCATTATGAAATTTTTCTGTATTTAAGGGCAACAAAAAACCCTTCGCACGCTAGTATTATATCCAAAAAAAAAAATAGTCGCGGTTAGTGCGCAGTTTGGTTGTAAACTAGTGTTATTATAAGAAATGCTCAGAATATTATTTCTATAAGAAACAAATATTTTTCTACAAGGAATTATGGGACGGTTTTTGGATTATGCTAAGCTATAACAATATGTTTTCAAAAAATATTTTGAATAGCTTTATTCTAGCTCGAGTTCATTATTTTCTTAACTAATTAAAACTATGATATTTTCAAGAAAATTATTTTTCTGTTTTAAATTTATTTGTGTTGATTATTTTTGCATAATCATACTTGTAATAATCGACACTTGTTTCGGAATTTGTCAGATTCCATTGTCAAGATTACTTAGCAAATATAAAAACCCTATACTACAAGTAGCAAACAAGGCGAAAATTGTATCATAGTAGTAAGATCACGATCATCAATATAAACGCAATATATTTTAATTCTGTTTGGCAACGTCCTAGAGCCATCCTCAGTGACAGAGCGGTGACATGTCAGGGTCACTGCTGACATCCACAAGACATCTCTGTGTACTGGGTTGAGAACAGTTTCATACAAATTTTCCAAATGTCCTTACTCAAAGTCAGCAGTGGTCAGGGCTGACCTTCTGGGGACATGTCACCTAAGACTTCTTTGGGGAAATGTCTGACATAGGTCATGCGAAAATACAAAAAAATTTCGTATTTCCTTTAGTTTTTACTTTTATTCATTTTCCTTTATAAATTATCTTTCTCATATTTAGAAAAAACATTACGCCCTTTTTAGTCCCAACTGGATTTGAACCTGGAACCTCCAGTTTATTAGTCCCACACCTACACTAAGAAAATTATGTCATTAACTGTTTGTAGGTTATTTTAAAAATTAATCAGTAAAGTTATTTTAAAAGAAAAATCATTATTTTTATTATGGGTTTCTTGTTTTCTACTGTTTCTGTAGTTTAAAAAAAATAATTTACTGTATTAAAACTGAATTTTCTGTTACATTCAATTTCGGTAGTAAAAAAATTTTTCTATAGTTTTACTGTTATTCAATACAAAATAAGTGAATATTCACTAGTTTTTTAATGTTTTGGATAGTCATTAAATTAACATTAAAAATTGACTGTAAAATGTTTTTATTTTAAATGAAAAAATAGTGGAATGGTTTTTAAATAAAATTTCATTTGTTTTAAGTGAATATTCACTGGAATTTAGCCACATAATTTTTGAGTGTATGTAAGCTTATAAAACGTTGTAGGTAGGTTAAGGATATAATAATAAACCAATGTCGCGAAAAAAAAAAAAAATATCGCAAAATTTTTTTTTTCCCCGAAAAATTTTTTTTTGTTCGCGAAAAAAATTTTGTTGAAGTGTTTTAAGATGTTGTGCCTTAATCGTCAGATTTCATCCATCTTATTTTTTTATGCGATTTCCAAAGCTCAAAAAGCACTTTATTTGATATAAATGACCCAACTTTAAAAGGCTCTAACTGAAAGACTTGGTTAAACTTGGTACTGATGTTAATTAGTACTTACTTGGGAACCCTTACACTAATTTGTGGTATAGCGACTTAAGAGCAATTTTGAGCAAAAAGTATTTTTTTGGGCTTTCCAAAGTTTGTATTTTTCATAATTTTTTTATTTCTTTAGATTTATTTTCCCCATCACTGTTTAAATTGATCCACGCACTCGAAATTACCGAAATGAATATGACATGTAAAGATAATCCCAAATTTTCAAAATATATCAATTTCAAGGCAAACATTTTTATTTTTAAGTTTACAGCCTACTTGGATTTCAAAGTTGCAAATCAAAACTTTTAAATTAAAAAAAAATAAATACAAATACTCAACTTTGATTCGTTATAAAACCTAAACTAGTCAAGGGATTGACACAAAACTTTGTAATCGAATGTCTTGAAGCGTTAGCTCTCATTTGGCATTAATTTGGAAAAAAAAGAATTTTTTTTTTTTTAGTTTTGGCCGGTTTTTACCCCTGTGAACGGAGCCGTTTTTCTGCTTTAAAAAAAAAAATATTTCACAGGGTTGTCACTGGCAATTCTAATTGACCAATTTTTGTGTTATAAAATTCTAAAAATATTACAATAGTTTATTAGTAAAAAACGGAATTAAAATATTTAGCATATATATTTTTTCATAGCTGTTTAAATATTGTTAACATTTAGGATTTTTTTTTGTTTAAACCCCCTTAAGTGCAAAAAGCTTAATAAATGATTTTGTTAACATATATCCCGGGGGGGGGGAGGTTTACTCTATAGCCGAATTCATTCTTTTTGTTATAATGTGATTGGGAAATGCAATCATTAAAGTTTCTTTCGGAACGAAAAATCGAATTAAGTAATGAAATCCTGGGAATTTTAGGTTCGGAGCTTTAAAAATATAATACTACTAATAAACAAATATGTATAGCACTTTCACTTGTTTTCGATAAAATCTCAGTTCATATTAGTAATATTGCTTTTCATCGATATTTTGTAATTCTGTGAAAAATAATTTAACACTAACTTTAACTTGCATTAAACATTGAAGTGTCAACATCAAAATGAAATAAAAACAAAATTAAATATTTCATTTTCGTATGTGTACACTCGCATTTCTGAATATCCATTTTACCAATTACATTCAAGTAAATAGTTTATTTTTTTATTTTATGGTTTAAAAACCATTTTCAAATAACATACAACATAAAAACAACACATAGTTACAGAATGGAGGACAACGACAGCAACAAAACTGAAATAAAAAATAAATATAAAAACATTGACTTTGTTGATAGTTAACTGCAGTTCAGTTGGGTTAAATCCCCAGATAGCTTTTTATTTTTATAAAGAAAAAAATGTATAAACATAAAAAATAAAATAACAAACAAAAATGTCAACAACAAAACCATCCAAATATATTTGAACAACAACAACAAAAGGCGACAAATATAAATTGAAGAAAGTAAAAAAAACAAGTAGAAAAGCTAAATTCGACTTGGCCGAATCTATGAATACCCTCCACAATGCCCTTTTTAAGTGATAGTAAATTTTCTAACGTGAAAAAAAAAAATTTTAGGTTAGAAATATTTTATTTTTTGTAAAAAAAACTATTTCTTATTAATTTTTGAAAAAAAAAAAAAAAATAATTTACTAATTTTTTTTTGAGTGTAAAATTTTTTTTGAGTGTAAAATTTTTTTTGAGTGTATTTTTTTTTTTTTAGTGTAAAAATATTTTTGTGTGACAAAAATACCTTGTGAAATATTTTTTTGACTTACAAATGTTTTTAAAACATGTACAACGGGTTTTCAACACGTGAATTTAAGGTGAAACTAATCTGAAATTTACGGTTTTGCTAATAACTTTTGAACCACTGGACCGATTTGGCTGAAATTTAAAACGAACCGGACCAGAGGAACGGCAAATATATGTGTTACACTTCAGCACCCTCACAATTGCCGTTCGAAAGTTACCGTGTGTTTTATCTCGTAAATTCCAGAAAAACCCTTGCCGAAATTCACTCATTTGCTTATAACTTTTGAACCACTGGAGCGATTTCGCTGGATTTCAATACCAACCTGACAAGGTAAATGGCCAACATATATGCCAAACTTCAGGAGCCTCCGTTAAGTCTTTCAAAAGTTAGCGTGTTTTCAACAGACAGACAGACAGACGGACAGACGGACGGACGGACGGACGGACGGACGGACGGACGGACATCGCTAGATCGTCTTAAAATCGATCGAGGATCATGAATATATATACTTTATGGGGTCCTAGACCAATATTTCGAGGTGTTACAAACGGAATGACAAACTTATATATACCCTCTATCACTAGAGTGGAGGGTATAAAAACATAAACTACCATACTTTCACATACACTGGTGACTCGTTGTTTTTTTTAACATGATAATGTTTTTAGGCTGGTGTCTCAAACCTCAGTTTGACTATATAAACTAATTATTGACAGAAAAGAAAATAAGAATTAGAAAGTAGAAGTTAGAAGTAGAAATTATTTATATTTAGATCAAACAATAGTTGAACACAAAAACAAATATTTGTCCACAACATATTCTAACAATGCGGTGGTTGTGCAGACTAAAGTGTCTGCTAATCAGTATTTTTAATAGTGTGAATATAAAAAAAAATATCCAAGTTCGATTCTCGTTGGGGTATGCATGTTAATAAAAAATTCACATATAAAAAAACGATTACCATTAGCGCAACAATCCGACATTTGAATCCTACTGATGATGACGGTTAACTGAAACTGTTTGAGTGCGGTATAGGAACACCAGAAATGTCTATAACTTATAGAAATTAAATTAACTTCTACATTTTTCAACTTGAACCCATATAACAAATAGAATTAGAGCCCGTGCTCGATCTGTACTAAACCACAAAAAAAAAAAACAATTACAGTTTTCATTTTCATTAATTCAAAAATTTTAATAACTTGGGTTTGCGATTTAAATAATAATTCACCTCGTGGTGAATAAAAAAAAATAAAAAATAAATAAAAAAAATCACCAGCTGGTGAAAAAACGTAACATCAATATTTTTTTTCATAAATATTTTTTTCATCAATATTTTTTTCATAATTTTTTTTCATCAATACTTTTTTCAATCAATATTTTTTCCTCAATATTTTTTTTTTCATAAATTTTTTCGTAAATTAAAAAAATTGAATAACTTGGGTTTGTGATCTGAATAATTCACCTCGTGGTGAATAAAAAAAGTATTCACCAGCTGGTGAAAAAATGTAACATCAATATTTTTTTTAAAATATTTTTTTCAGCAATATTTTTTACATAATTTTTTTTCATCAATATTTTTTTCAATCAATATTTTTTCCTCAATATTTTTTTTTTCATCAATATTTTTTTTCTCATTATTTTTTTTCCATCAATATATTTTTTCTCAACATTTTTTTTTTCATTAATATTTTTTTCTCATCAATATTTTTTTTCATCAATACCTTTTCATCACTTTTTTTTCATCAATATTTTTTTTTATCTATAATTTTGTTCATAATATATTTTTCATCAATATTTTTTTTTTATTACATCAATAGTTTTTTTTCACTAATATTTTTTTTTTCATAACCGTGTAAAAATGAATTAGATCGTATTTGATCTGTTTATATCTATCTATATTAGAGTTAATTTTGAAAAATAGATTTTTGAATATCATCACTTTTTAGAAGGTTTTTGTATCAATAAAAATAATGGCGTATTTTTTTGTTTTAAATTCCAACTCCTTCCCGTGCCTATAGGCGACTCAAATCGCGGATTTTGGGTCC
The DNA here is from genome assembly GCA_963921195.1 of Pegoplata infirma. NCBI lineage: Eukaryota > Metazoa > Arthropoda > Insecta > Diptera > Anthomyiidae > Pegoplata > Pegoplata infirma. Next base: position 40,436 of record CAWUER010000122.1, read on the forward strand.
CTTTTCACATACAACAAAAACCGCTGAATATATGTCAAATCTGACGTCACTATTCGATTATACAGGAAAACTTAGGCCCATAAGCATTTTTTTAGTTTTTGGAATGCACCAGAATGCATGATTAGAGTGGTCCAAAAAACTAATTTTTTAAAACAAAAATTAAAATATTTTTTTTTGTTAATAGACAATGAAAAAATACTTACATCTGAGAAAAATGGTCCAAAAATTTTAATTTTGTTGTTACCCGTTCAAAAGTTATTAAAGTTTAAAAATTTAATTTTTTAGTGAATACAAAATAATTTATTAGTTTTGTCATTTCTATTAAACAACAATAATTCTAATCAATTATATTCCTTTCAATAGCAGATAAAGCTAAACAATTTAAATTATCTTATTTTTAACTAAACACGAGTTGTTCAGGCGCGAAATTTTACCACCAAACAACTTGTTGGTAAAATTCTGCGCCTAAACAACTCATGTTTAGTTAAAAATAAAGATAATTTAAATTGTTTAGCTTTATATGCTGTCGAAAGGAATAGAATTAATTAGAATTGCTGTTAAATAGAAATTACAAAACCAATAAATTATTTTGTATTCACTAAAAAATTAAATTTTTAAACTTTAATAACTTATGAACGGGAAACTACAAAATTAAAATTTTTGGACCATTTTTCTCAGATGTAAGTATTTTTTCATTGTATGTTAACAAAAAAAATATTTTAATTTTTTTTTTTAAAAATTATTTTTTTGGACCACTCTAATTATGCATTCTGGTGCATTCTAAAAACTAGAAAAAAGCTTATGGGCCTAAGTTTTCCCGTAGAATCGAATACTGAAGTCAGATTTGACATACATTTAGCCGTTTTTGTTGTATGTGAAAAGGGACCCAAAATCCGCGATTTGAGTCGCCTATAGGCACGGGAAGGAGTTGGAATTTTTAAAAAAAAAGTACGCCATTATTTTTATTGATACAAAAACCTTCTAAAAAGTGATAATATCCAGAAATCAAAATCAAAAAAAAATTTGGAAACGAACTCTAATCTATATATGGGGCATTCCATGCCAAATCACTCACTTTTAGACCCGACCCCTTTCGATTTATTTTATTTTTGGATATGTTTTAGTATTTTTTAAATGCAACTCGGAGACCAATTTTCAGCTTTTTATTTCAAGATGGTGTTGAGTAATCAATTTTTCAAAATGGCGATTTTCTCAAAAAAATTAAAAAATTGAAATTTTTAATTAATTTTGAGCACTAAAAAATATAGATATTTTAAAAAAAGTTGGACAACGTTTTGTTGGTATTTAAATGTAGTTTTAGAAAAAAAATATGAAAAAATTATTCGAAGTAATTATCACTTTTTTTTGACGTTTAAAAATTAAAATCGATTTTTTGAAAAAGTCCGAAACCTTCGATTTTTTTGTAAAAAACTATAAAAATTCTACTCTTAATTACGCAACTTTTAAGCCATAATTCGAGATGTGATCACAATTCTTTCTATTTTTTTTTTAATTTTTAAAATTGCACCTTTAATTTTTTGGCTCTGATTTATTTTATATGGTGTTCCAAAAAAAATAAATTGGTAGATATTGTCCCTAACTTACCCTAGATATATTCATTTCGAGGTAAAAATACGTCTTACAAAAATTTAGGACGATCGGAAATGGGTAAGGCGTTTTGCATGGTCCTTGAAGTTTAAAAAACTGATTACAAGGAAAAATATGATTTTTTTTCTGTTTTCGAAATTTTTTTGGTATTTTAAGTTAAGTTTTAATTCAAGTGATTACAGAATTATGATGTGGAGCAAAATGCCTTTCTAATAAGGTACTAAAAACTAAAATCGGTTGAAAATCAGCCAAGTTATAACAACTTCCCCAGGTATCTAACATATGGCAGACCACTTGATTAAGCAATACAATCCGATTTTTGTAATTCATTGAAATTTTCTATTGTAATAACATTTTTTTATACTTCAAGTTCAAATGTATTTAGATAACAAGTATTTTTCATATTGTGTTTTTCTAACATGTTTTAAATTAATGCTAAAAATGCCTGCATTTTCAACACCCTTTTGAAATCTCGATTTAAAAAAAAAATTTTTTTTTTTGTTTTAAAATTTGGAAAAATTAGAAAAATATTACACTAAAACATTAATAATGAAAAAATGTTATTACAGTAGAAAATTTCAGTAAATTTAAAAAAGGGACTCGTATTCTTTAATCAAGTGGTATGACACACGCTAGATGCCTGGGGAAGTTGTAATAACTTGGCTGATATTCAACCGATTTTAGTTTTTAGAACCTTATTAGAAAGGCATTTTACTCCTCATCATAATTCTGTAATCACTTGAATTTAAACTTAACTTAAAATACCAAAAAATTTTCGAAAACAGAAAAAAAATCATATTTTTCCTTGTAATCCGTTTTTTAAACTTCAAGGACCATGCAAAACGCCTTACCCATTTCCGATCGTCCTAAATTTTTGTGAGACGTATTTTTACCTCGAAATGAATATATCTAGGGTAAGTTAGGGTCAATATCTACCAATTTATTTTTTTTGGAACACCATATAAAATAAATCAGAGCCAAAAAATTAAAGGTGCAATTTTAAAAATTAAAAAAAAAATAGAAGGAATTGTGATCACATCTCGAATTATGGCTTAAAAGTTGCGTAATTAAGAGTAGAATTTTTATAGTTTTTTACAAAAAAATCGAAGGTTTCGGACTTTTTCAAAAAATCGATTTTAATTTTTAAACGTCAAAAAAAAAAGTGATAATTACTTCGAATAACTTTTTCATATTTTTTTTCTAAAACTACACTTAAATACCAACAAAACGTTGTCCAACTTTTTTTAAAATATCTATATTTTTTAGTGCTCAAAAGTAATTAAAAATTTCAATTTTTTAATTTTTTTGAGAAAATCGCCATTTTGAAAAATTGATTACTCAACACCATCTTGAAATAAAAGGCTGAAAATTGGTCTCCGAGTTGCATTTAATAAATACTAAAACATATCCAAAACTAAAATAAATCGAAAGGGGTCGGGTCTAAAAGTGAGTGATTTGGCATGGAATGCCCCATATATAAAAGAGTGTGGTGACTGACTGATTGGCAATAATCATCGCCCAGACCAAACCGCTGAAGCTGGAGACTTTAAATTTGGAAGGTAGGTTCGGCTCCCTACAAAACCACCCACTAAGAAGGGATTTTTGGAAACTCCGATTCTAAGGGGGGCAAAAGAGGGAAAATAGGGCCCGTTGGGGGATTTTGTATCTTTTGAACTAATAGTCCTAGAAACTTGAAATTTGTACTCTAGAATCCTCTCGCGGAAAGAACATTCTGATTTTTTTTTTTAAATTCCGCCTCCAAGGGGGGAAAATAGGGAAAATTGGTACATTTTTTATCTTCTGAACAAAATGTGGACTGTGCTCCCTCTTTGATCCTCTTTGAGCGCCACTTTACAACTATGATACCATCCAGGGAGTCTTGGATGGGGGATACTCCGGGTAGTGGAGCTACCATAAATTTTTACACAGATGGATCGAGGCTGCACGAACAAGTGGGCTTTGGAGTCTATTCGGAAGAGCTTGGGTTGAGCCTGGCTCGTAGATTGCCAGATCATTGCAGTGTTTACCAGGCAGAGATGCTGGCAATAAAAGAAGTGGCTGACTGGTTGAGCTGCAATGTCTTGTCTACAACCGCAGTCAACATCTATACTGACAGTCAAGCCGCGGTCAAGTCCCTGGATTCAATGTTTCTGAAAACAAGATCTGCGCTTAACTGCCGCACGTCTTTAAATGAGATGGCCAAGCAGTTTAACATACGACTCATATGGGTCCCAGGGCACAGAGACATTCCAGGGAATTGCAAAGCCGATGAGCTTGCAAGACTAGGAACTGCCTTACAGGTTCCAACAGAATTGGAATGTGTTGGTATGCCTCTTGAAACTTGCAAGCAAAACCTACGGCTTTGTTCTGCGACGGAGACTAATCAAAGATGGGCAAATGGATGGACGTGTGAGAGAACACGACTGATTTGGCCTTCTCTTAATCAGGGGCGCACATGTGAGCTGATATCGCTTCCAAGAGGAGAGATTTCGACGGTGGTTTCTATAATAACCGGACACTGTCTTATAGGGAAGCACGCAGAGCGGTTAAATGTGCCGTCGAATGACTTTTGCCGAAGTTGCATGGATGAAGAGGAGTTGGAAACTATCGAACACTTTATTTGCCATTGCCCGGCACTTTCTGGTCAGAGACTTGCTTCACTGGGATCTAGGGAGCTGTACGATCTTTCTGATTTGTTGGATGTCAAAATTCAACATCTAAGGAGTTTTAAAACCCAGCAAAAACTTGCATTACCAAGTAATGAAATGTGTAATGGGAAATTCAAAAGTTATAACTACTTCTGATTCGAATTACCTTTCCCATTACATTTACAAGCAAATGTGCCAAATGTAATGATTATCAAACTAATATTAATAACTAATTACATATATACTTATAGGTAATGAAAAAATTATTAAAAAAAAAAAATTTAAAAAATAAAAAAATATTTAATTTAATTTTATTTTATTTTTATTCAAAATAATGTACAGTGAGTCAAAAAGTGAAAATCTAGTTCTGAAATTTTTTTATTTTATTATAATGACTTATGTAAGTCATTATTAAAAAGTCCTAATTTTACATTTCAAAATAATGCTAAAGGTAATTTTCTGTCATTACTAAGTAATTAGAATGGTAATGATGTGTCATTACCAAGTTTTTGCTGGGAAGAAGCTCAAAATGGTTTAACGACAGGGACTAGTAGGGAAACCTATTACGGTCCCGTGGTATCACAATGGACCTCAGAGTCTACGTGTGTTGACGTAAAACTTCAGCAGCCACTTACAACCTAACCTAACCTATCTTCTGAACAAATGGTCCTATAAACTTGAAATTTGGACTCAATCCTCTCGCGGAAATATCATTTTGAAAAAGGAATATTTTGAAAATTTCCGTTCTAAGGGGAAGGGAAGGGGAAATAGGGCAAGTTGGTATATTTTGTATCTTCAAAACTAATTGTCTTACAATCTTGAAATTTTGTATATAGGATCCTCTCGCGGAAATAACATTTAAAAAAATTTACTTTTCTGAAAATCTCTGTTTTTAGGGGGGGGGGGGGGGCAAAAGGGGAAAATAGGGCAATCTAGTTAATTTTGAACTAATGGTCCTAGAACCTAGATATATGGACTATAGTATCCTCTTGGGGAAAAAAAAATTTTTTACTAAAATTTTTTCACTCAACATTTTTTTCACTCAAATTTTTTTTTTCCCTCAAAAATTTTTTTTTTAATCAAAAGTTTTTTTACTCTAAAATTTTTTTTTTCTAAATTTTTTGTTACTAAAATTTTTTGCACTCAATTGTATTTTATACTTCAGTTTTTTTTACTTTAATTTTTTAAATAGAAGGTGTTTTCACCCAAATTATTTTTACTCAAAATTTTTTTTCACTGAATTTTTTGTACTCAAAATTTTTTTCGCTTAATTTTTTGACTCAAAGTTTTACTCAATTTTTTTTCTCATTTTTATTCCCTCCAACCACAGTATGTGGGTATACTCACTTTGTCATTCCGTTTGTAACGCATTAAAATATCGGTCGGTGTTCAAAAATGAACATGTGTTTTATTCTAAAATATTTCATAAACATTTTGTTAATCCTATTTATGGATTTTCTAAGTGATAAGAATTTTCCTATCATTAAAGACAAGATGTGCTATTTTAGAACAGCCATTAAACTCATGCTTAATGACTGTTTTTCCCAAGCAATAAAATCTGTGTGTGCGATAAGTTTATGTTATCACATGTTCCATGCAGGGGTTGCTTGTGCGCAGAGGTAGAATCACTAGTTCTAGGTTAGTTTTAAGATTATTGTAGTTAGTTCTTAAGGTTTTAATTTTAATAAACAATTTAGTATCTCAAAAATACTCAACGAGCACTTGCTCATATTCTAAAAGCGTGTTTTTATTTATTTAATTATACGTTTTTAGACAGTCGGGGACCCCATAAAGTATATATATTATTGATCTATGATCTATTTTAAGTCGTTCTATGAATGTCCGTCCGTCCGTCCGTCTGTATAAAACACGTTTCAGTCCAAAATAAAGGAGCTAGACCCCTGAAAATTTGCAAGAATACGTATAATGCTCATAGGCCGGTTAGGCTAGGAAATGGGGCCAGGGGGAAAAAAGTTCCCTCTTAACGAGCTAAAAAAACCTCTTAAAAAACACCACTTTTACATAATTCTTTGCTATTTTTGTTAAACAAATAAAATCTTTTTGTGTCAGAAGGGGGTTTAAACTCCTGCACTTAGACCCAGGGCAAGGATCATAGAAGTAAATAGGATGTCCAGAACTTCAAGTTCCTGATAATCACGTTGCTCAGCCTGCTCAGCTTGCTCTCCCAAAACAGGGGTCTTGTGGACTGTCCACAGGGGCCTTGTGGACTGTCCACAAGACCCCTGAACATTAACCATTAAAGCGTTCAAAACAAATAAATCGAAATTTGGCAAACATTTTGAAAAATTTTCGATTTAAATTTTGAAAAAATGAGGAATATAAGGAAAAATCCAAAAAAATTATTGAAAATACTAAGAAGAAAAAGATTAAAAAGAACGGATTTGATTTATAAATCTTTTTAAGCCTTTTTCTCTTCTTTTTGAAAATTTAAAAAATTTTCAGTCTTTTTTATTTTTTTTCCCCCATAAATATTCATTTTTGGTTCTTCTTAGTATTTTCAATAATTTTTTTAGAATTTTTCTTAATATTCCTCATTTTTTCAAAATTTAATTCGAAAATTTTTCAAAATGTTTGCCAAATTTCGATTTATTTGTTTTGAACGCTTTAATGGTTAATGTTCAGGGGTCTTGTGGACAGTCCACAAGACCCCTGTTTTGGGAGAGCAAGCTGAGCAGGCTGAGCAAAGTGATTATCAGGAACTTGAAGTTCTGGACATCCTATTTACTTCTATGATCCTTTCCCAGGGGCTGGAAAATTTAGTTTTTTTTCTGCCCGCCCCCTTTTGTGGGCGTGAACTAAAAAAAAAAACATTAAAATAATGAGAAAATGGTATTACTAAATTGCAAAAAACCATAATAATTAAATCGGTTAACATCTATCGCGATGGGGAAAGTATCCCCCACCTCCCCACCGAGAACCCCCCTCAAAAAACGACCATGGACTTTTTATATGTTTTAACATGTTGGAGGGTGTCAAAGATTCGGCATAGCTGAATTTAATTAACACTCTCACTTGTTTTTTTTATTTTTGGGAATTTATTGATTTAATCACTCAAATTTAGAGAGAAATAGGACAATTTTGAACATTTCGATCTTTTGAACTAATGAACCCAGAAACCTGAAATTATTTCACGCGGAAATAATACTCTAAAGAAAGAACTTTTTTTGGGGAAAATGGGCAATTTGGTACATGTTCTATCTGTTGACCTAATGGTCCTAGAAACATAAAGTTTGGACTATAAGATCTTCTAACGGAAAAAACATTCTGAAACAAAGTTTTTTTTTAATTCTGATTTTAGGGGGTTGAAAGGGGGAAAGTATCTTCTGAACTAATGGTCCTAGAAACTTAAAAATTTGGACTGTATGATTCTCTCGTGGAAATCACGTTCTGAAGAAAGTATTTTTTGAAAATTTTTCATTCAAATTGGGGGGGGGGGGGGGGAATAGGACGATTTTAAACATTTTCTATATTCTGAACCAATGGTCCCAGAAACCTGAAATTTAGACTATAGGATCCTCTCTCGGAAATAATATTCTGAAGATATTACTTTTTTAAAAAGGCACTTCTAACAAGGGGAAAAGGGAAAATTGTGCAATTTGGTACATTTTCTTTTTTTTTACCTAATGGTCCTAGAAACTTAAAGTTTGGATTACAAGATTATAAGAAAAAATGCCACTGTCCTATTAAAGTAACATATACAATTGCTACTTGTTAAAAAAAGTTCGAAACTAAATACATATTTAATTTTTTTCTCTTTAATGATGAAAATTGTTCGAAGAAGTTTCTTAAAAAAAAAGTTACAATAGTAAACGGGCACGTCCCAGAGGTTTGATCATTCCAATTTAAAGTAAAAACTCTAAATTTTCTAAAAACACTAAAAAAGAAAAAATCGGATGATGAGCAAAAAACGCATTTGAAAAATGCAACTGCGGGAAAATGCAGTTTATTTTGCCAAAAATATTTTTTTGTAATTTTTTTCTTAAATTAGACAATATTCTTATTCCAATCCATTACGAATTACAAAAGTTAAAGCTTTTTGACGTGAGACACTTCTGACTGATTTTTTGGTTTTTCAAAAATTAAAAAAAAAATCAAAAAAATTGAAAAATTTTGGCGAACTCAAAAATTAAATCTTTAAATGAGCCCATTGAGTACTACTCTGCAAAATATTAAGAAAATGTAAAGACCATCGATCAAATTTTGGGTGATCTCTCGTGGAATGAGTGATATACAAAAAAATATTATAGAAAAATGTTTTATTTTGAACATAATAAGTTTTTTTTTTTTTAATTTTGATGGAAAACTTTAAATTTTGTGTTTTCGGTTTTTGAAATCCGTTGCCTGTCAAAAAGTAATTTTCGTGAAAATTAAAAATAGGGGGTTTTGAATAAAGGCCTTCAAATATTTTATTTTTAAAGGCATCCTAAAAACAAAAAAAAACATTTTTTTGTTCAGTCTGTTAAAGGGGTATTTTTTTTTTTATCTCTAACATGAGTGTTAAAAAAGTTTTCAGTGTCTTTCAAGGTATAGGTAAACTTACGTACTTTTCTACGTGTGTGTCCTTTTTTTATATGGCGAATAAAAATGAAATGTATTAGTTTAGTTTCATACTATACTGTACTACATATTTACTAGTAAACAAACATTTCACACATTCTCATTTAAACACACACACATGCATATATAAAAAACACTTTCAAAACAAACAAAATAATACATATGGGGCAAAACGCGTCAAGGGTCCACACCAAAAAACAAATGTTGTCCGATTTAAGTATAATTTTGGCAAAATATTAGGATAATGATAGGTAGTCTAAATTACAAATATAGGATTTTTTGATGAAATATTTTTAAAGTTGCAGGGTTGGGAAGTTTTGGTAGTTTTGAAAAGAACACATTTTGATGAATTTTTAATAACATTTTGATGCAATAATAATTATAATTTTAAAAACGATTTTTAAAGTATTTTTGACGACCTTTGAAATGGCATTTGTGGTTTTTTGGAAAAATTTAAATTTGACCTTAAAATTCAAGGTCAAATTATTAAATTGGAATTATCACATAAGGGTCGCACTTTTAGATTTTTTTCACTAAACGTATTAGAAAGCTTAACATTTTTCAGAATTTCGGTTTTTTTAAAAAAAATGGTATGTATGAAACTTTTTGAGAAATCAATTTTTTGGAATAACATCACACTCAATTTGTACTGATATCACTTAAATCGGTAAATAATAACAATAAGCAAAATTAATGCTAAGATAATGTGCGTGTTGTATTCACACACACAACAAACATTGTACGCATAAAATATAACAAGTTTAAAATAGAGATGGGGCGTAAGTGTATTTGGACTAGAGATGCGCGCGTGACACGAACTGTTCTTGATTCACGTGATTCACGTGATTCACGCGTGATCGTGAGTAAAATTTATTTTTACTCACGTGATCGTGAGTACGCGTGATTAGAAAAAATAGTTTCGTGCGTGAGCGTGCGGGAGTAATTTTTGTTTCGTGAGTTTGCGTGATTGTTTTGTTCTGTTTGAAACAGAAAACAAGTTAAAAATCTTCATTATATTGAATTTAGTGGGTAATTAATACAAAATTGTGATTAAAATAAATTTTTATTATTGTTTTAAGGAAAATCAATTTTTTTTTTGCAAAAAATCGAAAAAAGTAAAATAAAAATTTGTTAATTTTAATTTCGTGAGTCTTTGTGAGCGTGATTATTTCGTGAGCGTGAGAAAAATTTTAGTTACTCACGTGAGCGTGCGTGAACGTGAGCAGAAAAAATAATTTCGTGCGTGATCAATATTTTTATTTCTATCTCTAATTTGGACTCACTCACTGTTTTTAAGCACGCAATGTCGTGAATCGCTAATTTTAAACACGATAATAAAATTTTCACGAAATTGTAAAAAATCCTAGTGTTCAATTAAAAAAAAATGTATCCTTTTATTATCTAAGGACAATTAGTACAAATTTTTGCATTTTTATTTAAATACGGATGAGTCTTGCGAATATGAGTTGACACGTCACGTAAATACGTTTTTGGTTTCCTATAATACACTTTTTCACATTTAAAACATCCAAATTTATTTAAAATATTTTTTACGGTGGACATTTTAAATACTGAATTCAAATACATATTCTCAAAAAAATTAAATTATTTCGTTTGTGAAAAATCAACTTATCACAACATGCGTAAGAATTTTATAACATGAATTTAAAAATGTTGCATATTTTTTTGTGACGCATTTAAGCAACTGAATTGATTGAAATTTTTTGTTTATATTAGAAACAACGAGTGAATCATATATGGGAATATATTTAGAATGAATGTTTCTGTATAACTTGTAAAAAAGATTTATTTCCCAGATTTTTTGGCTCATTTAAGCGTGTGCATTTAAGCGACCACTATTTTATTTTTAGAGAGCTAAGGCTTTTAACTAAAAATTGATGATTGTCACGTAGTTAACTTGATTCACTGAATCATGTCTGGCCCACACGTGTGCTCACGCATGACCCACGCGTGAGAAAAATGTTATTTATCCACGATTAGTGATTGAGCGGGAGTAGACAAAATATGTCGTCATTGGTTAATTTAAAAAAATTGCGTGAGATAGCAGCGAGTGGGTCACGCATGCTCGGGTTTTATATTATACTGCGTGCATTAAACGGTTGAGTCATTAGTTGCTAGATTTTTTAATTTCAGCGATTGAGTCGTTTTTTCTTGCCTTGGTCAAAATACACTCACGCACCCATATCTCCTTTAAATAACACTAAACTAAAAACATATGAATAAAAAAATAAAATCACAGAGAACCTGGTACTGAATCGCGCAAAAATGTTAATTACTTACCTATCAATTATAGATAAATTGTAATTCAGAAAAAAAAAAATAGTAATTCAGAAGCTCTCAATTATAATCAGAATACATAAATTGTTATTCACAAAAACTAATTGTTCGGGAATACCCCTAGGAGCAAATCCTTTAATAATACTATTAGATAATAAAAGGATACATTTTTTTTTTTAATTGAACACTAGGATTTTTTACAATTTCGTGAAAATTTTATTATCGTGTTTAAAATTAGCGATTCACGACAATGCGTGCTTAAAAACAGTGAGTGAATCCAAATCCACTTACGCCCCATCTCTATTTTAAACTTGTTATATTTTATGCGTACAATGTTTGTTGTGTGTGTGAATACAACACACACATTATCTTTGCATTAATTTTGCTTATTGTTATTATTTACCGATTTAAGCGATATCAGCACAAATTGAGTGTGATGTTATTCCAAAAAATTGATTTCTCAAAAAGTTTCATACATACCATTTTTTTTTAAAAAACCGAAATTCTGAAAAATGTTAAGCTTTCTAATACGTTTAGTGAAAAAAATCTAAAAGTGCGACCCTTATGTGATAATTCCAATTTAATAATTTGACCTTGAATTTTAAGGTCAAATTTAAATTTTTCCAAAAAACCACAAATGCCATTTCAAAGGTCGTCAAAAATACTTTAAAAATCGTTTTTAAAATTATAATTATTATTGCATCAAAATGTTATTAAAAATTCATCAAAATGTGTTCTTTTCAAAACTACCAAAACTTCCCAACCCTGTAACTTTAAAAATATTTCATCAAAAAATCCTATATTTGTAATTTAGACTACCTATCATTATCCTAATATTTTGCCAAAATTATACTTAAATCGGACAACATTTGTTTTTTGGTGTGGACCGTTGACGCGTTTTGCCCCATATTGCGAAAGTATTTTACTGAGTTACGACATCAAATTGTAAATGTGTTTGTAGAGTTCAATATGTTTTTTTTAGACTAGGCCGGTTTTGGTTAAATAAATTGTAAAAAATGACTAGCAAAAATTTTTCGTTGGAAAAATCGGTTTCAAATGCATAATATTACCCTTAAGATTGATTGTTTTTGTTCGATAGTTTGATATTGGTGTTAAAAATCTTTTGAAGGGTTCTTAGAGAAAATGTATGTACATTTAGCGGCATTTGTTTGTGTGGCAATACACTTTTTCTTCATAAATTTTTTTTTTCATCATTTTTTTTTATCAAATTTTTTTTTTATCAATTTTTTTTTCATCAAATTTTTTTTCAACAATTTTTTTTTCATTAATTTTTTTCATTAAATTTTTTTTTTTTCATAAATTTTTTTTTTCATAAATTTTTTGTTTTTTTATCAATCTTTTTTTTCATAATTTTTTTATTTTTTTCATAAAAACTTTTTTTTCTTCAAATTTGTTTTATTCATCAAATTTTTTTTTTCATAAATTTTTTTTCATTAATTTTTTTTCATCAATTTTTTTTTTTTCATCTAAATTTTTTTTTCATAAATTTTTTTTTATCATATTTTTTTCATAATTTTTTTTTTCATCAAATTTTTTTATCAAATTTTTTATTATTAATTTTTTTCTCACCAGATTTTTTTTTTCATCAATTTTTTTTACATCAAAAAATTTTTCTTTTCATTAAAAAAAATCACCAAAAAACTGTTTTTCAACAAATTTTTTTTTCACCAAAAATTTTGGATTCATTAAATTTGTATACCCTACACTACACTGTGGTACAGGGTATAATGAGTTTGTGCTGATGTTTGGAACTACCCGAAATATTGGTCCTAGACCCACTTTTAAGTATACCAATCGACTCAGAATCACTTTTTGAGTCGAATTAGCGATGCCCGTCTGTCCGTCTGCTTGTCCGTCTGTCTGTCTGTCTGTCCATGTAAACATTGTAAGCACGATACAGGTCGTAATTTTAAATGAATTGACTTAACATTTTAAACTTAATACTCTTTTTGCGCAAGGACGAAGCCTATTGAAATTGGAAAAAATCGGTTCATATTTAGACCTAGCCCCCATACAAAGGTCCTCTTTTGTTTGGCTCAAATGACTCTAATAATCGCATTTTAATAGGTATCTTTTCAAAATTTGGCAGGTAATCATGTTTCATCCACATAAATCACCAATCACCAATTTAAAAGAAATCGGACCAGTTCTTCTTGTAGCCTCCATACAAACCACCTTCCCGATTTTCACATAAATCTCTCAAATTTCATGAAAATAGAAAATATTTAATTAAAATTCTGTGTGTGTATGTTAAACGCGTACTTTAATAATCTTATCAAATCTGATTATCATCGGACCATTTTTGGACTTAGGTCCCATGCGAAAATTTCGCCGATATTCAGTTAAAGCGGTTTATTGTCAACAAAAAGAAGCCTATTCCACTCAAATTTTATTTGTGATTGCTTTTTACACTTATTAAAGATTTGACAAAACATAGATCTAATCAGTCCATGTTTGAACTTGGGACCCATTTTCCGGGAAACTCTGGTGTAGGGTATTATATGGTCGGTCTTGACCGACTATAATTTTCTTACACTCAAAAAATTATGTTAGTAAAATCAACTGAAAATGTCAGTTAAAATAACTACTTTGTAAGTTGTTTTGGGGTCAACTACTTTATCAGTTAAATCAACTAACAATGTTAGTTATTTTAACTGACAAAAAACAACTGACTTATGTAGTAAAAATTACTAACATTTGTAGTCAAAACAACTAATATGTAGTAAAAATAAAATAAACAATATTTTTCAAAAAATTTTTAGAAAAAAAATTGAAGACCAAATTTTTTCAAAGTTTTTTTTTTTAAAAAAAGTTGTGAAAAATAAAATAAAAACGAAAATTTATTTATTTTTTTTGGAAAAAACTTTGAAAATTTTTCAGAGATAAAAAAATAAAATTAACTACTTTAAATAACTGTTACTACATTACAGTACTTTTTTGTTAGTTATTCAAAAAAACGACTCAAAATAACTAACAGAAATAGTTGTTTGATATTTTTCATACAAAAATAACTGACTTTGTAGTTAAAAACAACTTACTACCGTAAAATATACAAACAACTAACATGTAGTAACTTACATAATTTTCTGAGTGTACTTGTTTTTAGGTGTAGTTATGCAAATCAAAAGTTAAAGAAAAATGACACTCTAATGTATACATATTTTGAAAATTTTTTCACATGAGTTATTTGAATCATGTTTCAAAGTTCTGCCCAGTCTAATGCAACGTCATAATATACTTAGTAAGTATATTTCAGTAAAAAGTCCCCACTATATTTTCAGAATACAAAGGTACTTAAGTATAGTATAGTAAGTTAATGATGGGATTTGAAATAAAACTTGTGTGTGTAATTGATTGATGTTTTATTTTTTAGCACAAACTGTTTCTAGTGATCATAATATGAGTTCAGAATGTTTCTGCTATAAAACTGTTTTCATATTCAGGAACATATCTTTAAGAAACATTTATTTCAGAAAATGTAAAATTATGTATATATGTCACCTAAAATGCAAATGGCCCTAACTAACAAAAAATTCAAAATCCGTTTTTTGACTAGTTCTGGATTATTTTATCGACATACACGTCTCCACGAAAAATTAGGACTGCGTAATAAAAATTTGCGATTTTATATCCAAAATTAAAAAAACATGTGATTTGGGCAATCGCCAATGGAAGTAACAAAACAAAAAACTTTTTTAAAGTTTTTTGATTTATTTTGACTCATATTGATAAAAAGAACGTCGTAAAATTTTAGCCAAATTCATTAAATAACAACAAAGTTATTAACAACTTTAAAATAGCATTCAATACTGTTTTTTGATTCTCCTGTAAAATTTATAAAATGTTAGTTAGGGCTTTTTGCATTTTAGGTGACGATATGTATTTCTAAAAAGAGATTCTACTAGAGATCGTTAACGACAGGGGTTTGTTTAAATATGTTGACAGGGGTTTGTTTAAATATTTTGACTTTGGAAAATACATTTTTAAATGTTAGAAAATGAATAAGTCTAATTACTATGTGAATGTGCGCAAATTTTCTAAAACTTCCAACAAGGGAAGAAAATCATAGATCTGCAAATATAGGAAGTTTTTTTTAGAGGTTCACAACTTTGAATAGGTAATACTGCTTTATTTGACAACCGATCTAACTGCTGATAGTTGTGTTTTGTTAAGTATGGTTTGACATTTTATCATGCAAAGACTTACATAAGAGCAACGCTTCCAAATTGTAGAAATTTTTTATCAAAAAAATTATTATTTTCGTCGAACTCAAATTTTTTTCAAAGATCCTATTAATTGATTACCAATATCATTTGATTTAACCCCATTGGATTATTTTCTGTGGGGCTATGTAAAGTAACTTGTCTTTTCCGATAAGTTAGAGACAATTAAACACCTGGAAGTAAACCTTCGACGAGTTATTGGTGAAATTCGAAAAATGGCCGCAAATTCTGTGAAAATTGTGTGAAAATGGAGGTTCAGATTACTCCATGTACGAGCCATTTTTGGTATTGATATGGCTCCAAATCAATTTTAAACATTAATGTCATAAAACTATCTATCAAATAAAGTCAGTTTGATTGATATTAAAAATATTTTTCCTTTCTTTATTTTAATTTAAAGTTCGGTAACAGTAAAAAAAACACCCTATATTATAAATGTATGAGAAAAAATGTAGAAAATGGCATGATTTCTTCAAAACACTCTAATTTGCCCAAAACATGCCAATGGGAACTTACATCTTATTACAGTTACTGTTTTTCAGTCCAAAAATTGTTTTTAGTTTTAGTTAATTAAAAAAAAAATAATAATTTCACATACAAGTATTTACTCAAAAAATTATGACGGTAGATTCCACTACAAAAGACAGTTAAAACTACTACATTTCCCATTGTTTAGATGTCCACTATATTTTACGGTAAATTCAATTAACAAAAAAAAGAAAAACAAAAATTTGAAAAATAACGACTTTAAGTCGGCCTAAGTGGCAATATAGTATCTTTGGAAAATGGCAACACCTAACATTTGTGTCTACAAAATATAGACCATGTTCTGGCAAGGTTGCAAAATAAGTACTTAGATCAGAGTTGATGGAGGAGAGGAGGACGAATGATGATTACTAAAAAATTGAATTTATTGACCATAATGCAATTTCACCTTCTTCTGTACGAAAAAACAATAGCAACAACCACACAGGAATTGAAAAACCATGATTTAGTTGATACTTGCTTAACAGCCAACTTAGCGTATCGGTCTAGAGTGATCGTACCTAAGAGGCAGTTAATAGCAAAAACATTACAGATCATGGGTTCAATCCCTGGCGGCTGCGATCTGTTAATAATTTTCACATATAGAATAAAATTGACTATTAACTGAATAAATTTGACATTAAAAGTTTTTCTAATGATTATAATAACTGGATTATATGAAACTAGTAAAAAACGAACAAGGATGTCTTAAATTTTTAGAAAAATAATTTTTTTTTTCACACCTTTCTCAATTCAAACCATAATAACAATTGTTTTTGTTTTTAACTATTGATTAACAACTACAAAAAATAGTAAAAACTACTTCAAATTATAGTTGTTTTTACTGTAACTCAAATTGTCTGAATTTTCTTCTGAACGTCAAAAATGGTTAAAATTATTTGGAAACTCGTTCAACACATCCGATTTTCTAAAAATTTCTAGAAAATTATAAGTTTTTTTATAGACTCAAAACAACTACATAAAACAACTATTACGACAATGTAGAATTTCTTTGTATTTATTTTTTAAATCGACTACAAAAAATAGTTGTTTGAGATTTTTCATACAAAAACAACTGAAGTTGTAGTTGAAAACAACAACTACTACTTACTACACAAATGACCGGCATGTAGTAACTGCAATATTTTCTAAGTGTTCAAAAAAACTTTTTGAACATTTATTTAAATACATTACTGCCTTTTAACTAACATTTTCAGAAAAGTCTGTATTTTTTTGTTACATATTTAAAAGCAAACCATATTATTTACCTTACGGTTGTAATTTTCAGTCATTTGATAATTAAAAAATTGCATCGATTCGTTAGTGCATATTTTTGGATATTTTGCTTAAAATGCATATTTTTTCATATTTTGCTTAAAATGAATATTTTTGCATATTTCGCTATTATTTCGCTAGAAATGCATATTTTTAGGTTTTTTTTTTGCATTAAAGCAATTACACTGTGTTAGTCGCCAAACTAATTCGGGTACGCTGAATACAATGGTGCTAGCCATTTTTCGAATTTAGCGCTCGTATTCGCGATTTAAAATTGTAAAGCCTAGGTAATTAAAAAAAAATATATTTTATGCTTTTGGGATAGTTTTTAAATATAAATTAAGAAAATCAATTGTTTTTTTCGCGAAAAAAAATTTTATCGCAAAAAAAAACAAAAAATCCGCGGATTTTTTTTTAATTGTGTGTCTGTAATGTATCGTATTCTACTCATTTTCATAAATTAATAGCCAAATAAAAAAATGGAAAAAAAAAATGGGAAAAAAATTTCCGCGAATAATTTTTTTTTTTGTATATTCAATAGAGTTTAGATGATAAAAATTCAGAAATTGTCTAAAAAATACTTAAAAATAAAAAAAATAATCGCGAATATCGCCAATATATATAGGGTGACCATTTTTTTCTGAGCTTAAATCAGTACGCCCAAGTTTTTTTTTTTTCTAGAAATTACTCTCTACAAATTTTTTCTATGAGAAAACACTGATGCTTTTTCAACACTCAAAAAATGTCGGTTATACTAACTTGACCCCAAGTATTTTGAGTAAAAACAACTGCAAAAAACAACTGTTAAAAAACAACTGCAAAAAACAACTGTTGTCGTTATTTTGCAGAAAATTTAGATGACTTTAAACGACTTCATTTGAATGTTTTGATCGTTTCAGTGCAGAAAATATAACAAAATTCCACAGATTTTGATAATAAGAAAATCCCTCAGATTTTGAAGACTTTTTCCGTAAGTTTTGACAACTTTTCCTGTAGCTTCACCAAATGGCTTTCGTAAATTTAAATCAAACTAAAAATATTTGTATAGGAACAATTTTTTCACGAAAATAAAGATTTTTCGAGAATAAAAATTTTTTCACGAATTTATTGTTTGCTGTGCTAGTCTAACATACTTGAATGGTTTTTAATTTTAAAATTATCGAAAAAGTTCAAAAATATTGTTGTTATTATACTAAAAGGTAAAAATTTTAAATCGCGAATATCGCGAATACGGGCGCTAACTTCGAAAAACGGCTAGCACCATTGAATTCAGCGTACCCGAATTAACTTTACCATTAGGGTTCCTAGCTGGTCAAAAAAAGTGTAAAATTCGAGTACAGTGTTATTAAATTTTTTTAGATAATTTTTATTTTTTAATAAAATTTTATACACCCTGTATATCGTCCATTGCATCAGACATTTGGTGATTTTAGGCATTTTTTGACCGAGTATTTTCCGATTTTTGTTATTTTTTTTTTATACAGATACTTTATGGAGCCAATTTCCAATTTCATCCATCAGATCGAAAATATTAGAAAAACTCGCGATTTTAAAAAAATAAAAAAAATGTAGTAAAAATTGTAACCTTTTCGAATATGATAATTAAAAAACATTCAAATGTGCAAACGGTTTGAAAAATGCACTTCAAAACTGCATTTGCATTTAAAATGAATTCTTGAAACACCAAAATTTTTGCAGTCATTAAATGCAAAAAATAGACAAAAAAACCTTTCAAATGTGCTTGAAAACAATTAGATACGATAAGTACTTTTGAAAATATAACGATTATTAAACATGTCTTTTTACATTATTTTGGTATAATTTAAAAACTAAAAATTTTTTTAATGGAAACTTAAGGAATTAATTTTTATTTAAAAAATATTAAAAATAGCATACATTCTCGGTCCATTATAATGAAAACATTTTTTTGTAGCAAAAATCATAAATTTTTCAAACCTGCTAATTAAAAAAAAAAATTAAAACGGGGAAAAGTTTCGCAAAATGCGCTTTAAAACTGCATTTGCATATAAAATGCACTTTTAAACCACCGATATTTTTTGAGTTTGTTCGATATCAAAAATGACTTACATACCATTCGTATGCGCTACACTCAAAATAATAACTCTGTTAAATTGCAGAAAAACTCTGCTAATTTAACAGAGTACACCATACTTTTCCAGCTAACAACATTTCTTGGTAATTTTACAAAAAAAAACTCTGTAAAATGATTAAAAAAAAAAACTGTTAATTTACAGAGTTTATAGTAAAATATTGGTTATAGATGAAAGCTTTTTGACAGAGAAAACTCTGTATTTTTACTTTAAAACTCTGTAAAATAATTTTAACAAAAAAACTGTTAATTTACAGAGTTTATAGTAAAATATTGGTTAAATAAACCACCATTTAGCAAAGAAAACTATGTAAATTTACATATATTTGTAAAATGCATTTGATGCAAAAAAAAAAAAAAAAAAATGCAAAAAAAACTCTGTTAATTTACAGAGTTTAGTTAAATGCATGTTATTTTGTAAAATTTTTATAAGATTTCTGAAAAGATTTTTTTGATAACTTTTTTTTTCCTACTTTTTCAGCTTTTTCTCAAAAAAAAATATACAGATAAAATTTTGATATCTGGTAACAAAAACTACTCAAAACAGAAAACTTTTTTGGTTACTAAAAAATACGAAGTATTTTGCTTAAATCTGTATTTTAGCAGAAAACTCTGTTAGTTATCTGTATAATTAAGATAACAAAGTAAAAAGTAATATAACAGAGGAAACTTTGTTTTTTTGCCACAACAAAATACAAAGTATTTTCTTTAAATCTGTATTTGGACAGAAAACTCTGTAAAATATCTGTTGAATTGAGATGACAGTCATTTTATTTACCTTTTTATAACGAACTCCCATAAATATTTTGAAATTTGCGGCAATTACGTTTACCAAACTCACAAATGGTTAAAAATTGTTGGTTAATATTATTATTTTTATTAAATTTATTTATATTTTTAATGTTTTCATCTCAATAAGTAGTTTACTTTCAAATAAACGTCAAATAAAACACAATTGGAACATTTTTTTTGTAAATAAAATTAGGTTGATATAATATATACCCCGCTTATAGCGAACTTCGCTTATAACGAACTATTTTTACTGGTCCCTCGGAGTTCGTAACCGGGTTTGACTGTATGTCTAAGCTTAAAATGCCAGACTGAACTCAAATTGTATGTTTTATTTAAATAAAAGTAAAAAAACTAGTGGTTATTAGGGATTTTTAGTGCATTTTTCAAGACTTTTTATTGGACAAGTTCATTAAGGGGCCGATTCACAAAAAAGGTCATAACTCAATCATAACTCAATTTTTTCCATGTGGTTGTTGTAAGCAATCATTTAAAAAATTTAAATTTTGTTTGAAAATTTCAAAAAATAAAGACCTGCTACCCACATCGTCTCAAAATTGACAATTAATTTTAAATTTTGAGACTTTTTATGATTGTGTTTACAACAAACACAGGGAATATGAAGTTTGAAAATAAAAAAAATAGTCATAACCACCCAGGCAGAAACTGCCAACAGTTCCAAAGAAAAAGGCTCGGCAAAGCACTTAATTTTTTTGTGTAGAAGGTAGTATGAATTCGAAAAAGTGCTTTCCAAGCGCTTTGCCAATGTTTTTCTATTTAAATCCGCTCAAAATATAATTTTTTTATTAAAATTTATTAATTTTCATAACAATCGGAATATTTTTTCCTTCCCTGCAGGATTAGTGGCCGGTCCTTGATAGTTCTCATGATATGTCACTTATACATAATGGCCCACATATTACAAACTTGCCACCTCCCAGGCAGAAACTGTCAACCGTTCCAAAGAAAAAGTCTTGACAAAGCACTTTATTTTTTGTGTAGAAGGTAGTATGAATTCGAAAAAGTGCTTTCCAAGCGCTTTGCCAATTTTTTTCTGTTTAAATCCGTTGAAAGTATAAATTTTTTAATAAAATTTATTAATTTTCATAACAATTGGAATATTTTTTATTTCCCTGCAGGATAAGTGGCCGGTCCTTGATAGTTCTCATGATATGTCACTTATACACAATGACATACATACAAATTTACACAACATATTACAAATTTGACACCTTTTATATAAAAACACCTATTTCTTTCGTGAGGAAGTGTCTTAAACTCCGGATACATCACCCTTAAACTCCGGATACATACCCGTTTCGGTTCAATACACCACTTTTTTTCGGGACTTTCCAAATTTTTTCCTAAAAGCATTTTTAATAAATATTTTATTCCAAAGCGCAAAGAAAACTGCTAACAATTTTTTTCCGGGACTTAGAAAATTGTTCAAAGTTTGTTCAAAATTTTTTTATCCTAATAAATGAGTCAATAAATTTGTTATCCTAATTTAATAAATTTCTTTATTCAAATAAACACCAAAAAAAGTTGTGTCTTATGGACTTATGTATACAATTTAGATACGTCCCATTTTTTCGTTCTAAAAGTGCTAATAGTACCATATTTTTTGTTTTTAAAACGCTTTCAAAGCGCTTTAAAATAGTAACGGCATACTGTTTACCGTGGTTATCATTTTGGACGCTGGAAGAGTACTAAACTGTGATGCTTTCCCAGCACACAAGCGACCATAAAAGATACTTTGCCAGCGCTTTCCCGTTCGTATTTTTCTGCCTGGGCAGTCATAACTGTGAATAAGCCTGTAAGCCCTGTCCCTGGTTATTAATTAACATTTAAAGTTAACTGAAAAATGTTTTTTGTTTCAAATAAACTGGAAGTAGTCCGGTTTTTAAATGAAGTTTCATTTGTTGGAAACATACCCAGGCAGAAAAATACGAACGGGAAAGCGCTGGCAAAGTACCTTTTATGGTCGCTTGTGTGCTGGGAAAGCATCACAGTTTAGTACTTTCCCAGCGTCCAAAATGATAACCACGGTAAACGGTATGCCGTTGCTATTTTAAAGCGCTTTAAAAACAAAAAATGTGGTACTATTATTGCACTTTTAGAACAAAAAAATGGGACGTATCGAAATTGTATACATAAGTCCATAGGACACAACTTTTTTTTGGTGTTTATTTGAATAAAGAAATTTATTAAATTAGGATAAAAAATTTATTGACTCATTTATTATGATAAAAAAATTTTGACCAAACTTTGAACAATTTTTAAAGTCCCGGAAAAAATTTGTTTCCAGTTTTCTTTGCGTTTTGGAATAACAAATTTATTAAAAATGCTTTTAGGAAAAAATTTGGAAAAGTCCCGAAAAAAGTGGTGTTTTGAACCGAAACGGGTATGTATCCGGAGTTTAAGGGTGATATATCCGGAGTTTAAGACACTTAATCACGAAAGAAACAGGTGTTTTTATATAAAAGGTGTCAAATTTGTAATATGTAGGTCATTGTGGATAAGTGACATATCATGAGAACTATCAAGGACCGGCCACTTATCCTGCAGGGAAATAAAAAATATTCCAATTGTTATGAAAATTAATAAATTTTAATAAAAAATTAATACTTTGAACGGATTTAAATAGAAAAACATTGGCAAAGCGCTTGGAAAGCACTTTTTCAAATTTATACTACCTTCTACACAAAAAATAAAGTGCTTTGCCGAGACTTTTTCTTTGGAACGGTTGGCAGTTTCTGCGTGGGTATTTTCTGTGGAATTTACTAACACACGTCATAATTCGAGTGTAGGCGTATGAGTTATATTAAACTATTGCTTAATTAAATAATACTCATACGCAATAATCTCAACAAACCGCAAATAAACCTAACATTTAAAATATGTTTATTAAGTTTTGTTAAAAAATTGTTTTAGTGAAAAAGTCAAAGATCATTGTTTTGAGGCTAATTTTTGAAGACTATATCTCAAAAAGCAATATTTTTAAAATTTAACAAAAAAAAAAAAAAAAATGAATGTTGTTAAAGATTCCCTATACTACTTCAGTTTTAATTTATAGGATGTGACAGGAAAGAAAATACCGATGATTTTTCCTAAGAAAAAATATTTCTTTCTGGTCTATCGCTATCAGTTTTCGAGATATACACATCTAAATGTACGAAAAACGCAGCAATTTCATTTTAGAAATTTCCACACATTTAAGTGCAGACATCTCAAAAACTAATAGCGATAGGCAAGTTCAAAGATCATATTTGGACTCAGCACTCGGTGTTTGGGATTCCTCAAATTTTATTGTCAAGAGTATTTATCAAATTGACAATCGCTTGCGGCAAAACACAAAATCTTATATTCGTATGTAAGTAGACATAATGAGAATTTATTTACTAAATACACAACATACTTAATACAGCTTTTTTTTGCATAATCATTTGATGTCCCCACTCTGACTTTCTGCACATCTTATATAATATTTTTTTCTGCTTTTTGCTGTGTTATTGTAAAAAATTAAACGGTCACCAAACTTGTAAAAAAAATACTGTCTGAGTACGCTTCTGATTGTAATTGCCAACGTTGGCATATGTTGTATTTCCATTCAAGCAAGTGCTCTACCATTAAAATATTTTTTTTTATGGTAGTTGGTTTCTGACTGGGTATATACAGTTCATCAAAGATTCACAATGCGAATTTCCTCAGAAAAACATTTTCCAAGTACCCACAGAAAAATAGATTTCCAAAAAAAAAATTCAGTTTAATCGACTCAAAGTTCGATTGCTGCTACTGCATTCGGTTGTGACAACAAAATTTTTGTTGTTGTAACTAAAATTCGGTTGTATCAACTAAATTCAGTTGAAATTACCGATATCCAATTGTGATGACCGACATGCAAATATTCCATACGAATTTTTGTAGCATCAATTGAATTTCAGTTGGAAATAAGCAAAATTTATTTTCTGTGTGTAGGTATTAATTTTTTAGTGAGCGCGTGTCTATGTATTTATGAATAAAGGGAATACATAAATCCGATTAGTTTTAAAATGCAAATTGTTGACTTTGGAATACTAAAATTAAAATCCTGAACAAAAACAAATAAAGATTTAATCCTAAAGAAATATAACAATAAAGATTTAAAAAAAAAAAAATATATACACATACATGATGACCATTAGGGCTGTAACCACGCGATGTACAATGTTATATTGTTTACGGTAATAAAAAATGTCGGGTCATTTTGGAATAAAAACTTTACCCATAAAAACGATTTTCTCAAATCTGAAAAAAAAAAAAAATTTGCGTTTTTTCGATAAATAAATACTAGAGTGTCCCTTATTTCGGAAATGTTGGAAATGTTGAGACGGTACCCCCTCATTTTTTTCCTTTTGACTAAAAAATAACTCAGGAAAAATTTTACGCCCCTACGACCACGCCTTCCCTACGCGACGGGGCCGTAAAGAGCGGGGCCTTAAAAATCATTTTTCCATACAAAGCAAAAAATTTTTTTTTTGATTTTAAATTTTTTTGTTATTAATTATAATATTACTTGGTTAGCTTATTCACGACAAAAAATTTTATTTTGGTGGGATAAGGCTTTCAGTTCTAAAAAATTTTTCGAAAAAAAAAAAATTAGAGCTTTTGGGGTCCTACAGTAAAAATTTTTTAAAAAATATTTTTTTTTAGTTTTGACAAGCAACCGTTTTAGTTGAATTGTTGCTTTTAATGATATATTCTCATAAAAAAATATTATTCCTATCTGTGACATCTTTATCGTGATCTAAAAAAGGGTAAAAAATGCATTTTTGATGTTTTTCGATACACGATCAAGATGTCACAGATATGAATAATATTTTTTTATGAATATATATCATTAAAAGCAACATTACAACTAAAACCGTTGCTTGTCAAAAATAAAAAAAAAAATTTTTTAAAAAATTTTTACTGAAGGACCCCAAAAGCTCAAAATTTTTTTTTTCGAAAAATTTTTTAGAACTGAAAGCCTCATCCCACCAAATTCAAATTTTTTGTCGTGAATAAGCTAACCAAGTAATATTATAATTAATAACAAAAAAATTTAAAATCAAAAAAATTTTTTTTTGCTTTGTATGGAAAAATGATTTTTAAGGCCCCGCTCTTTACGGCCCCGTCGCGTAGGGAAGGCGTGGTCGTAGGGGCGTAAAATTTTTCCTGAGTTATTTTTTAGTCAAAAGGAAAAAAATGAGGGGGTACCGTCTCAACATTTCCAACATTTCCAAAATAAGGGACACTCTAATAAATACAATAAAAACAAGTAAAAAAGTTAAATTCGGCCTTGCCGAATGTAATGATACCCTCCACAATTTCAAAAAGATTATTGCAAAAAACTTTATTTAAAAGGAAATTACTTTTGAAAAAAAAAATTATTTTTTGAAAAAAAAATTTCCGCAAAAAAATAAAAATTTGTTAAACGAAAAAAAAAAATCCGCGATTTTTTTCTTTTTTTTGTCAAAAAATATGTTCATATTTGTTTAAATACCATTTGGTGTTCAATTATGTTCACATATGTCAACCAGAAGCCGAATTAAATCATTTTGTATTTTTAGGTTATGTTGAATGTACTGAAATTTTTGAGGTGTGCTTACATTTTTGTTCATAACTTTTGACCCGCTGAACCGATATCGCTCAAATGCAATACCAAACTTCTCGTGAGAACTTCCAATAAATATGTTAAATTTCATTTATCTCTGTGCAATATTTTGTCCGTGATAGCATTAAAAAAATAATGAAAAAAAATATGGTAAAAAACAAGTAAAAAAGTTGAATGCGGCCTTGCCGAATTTAATGATACCCTCCACAATTTCAAAAAGATTATTGCAAAAAACTTTATTTAAAAGAAAATTACTTTTGAAAAAAAAAAATATTTTTTGAAAAAAAAATTTCCGCGAAAAAAAATTTTGTTAAACGAAAAAAATCCGCGATTTTTTTCTTTTTTTTGTCAAAAAATATGTTCGTACTTGTTTAAATACCATTTGGTGTTCAATTATGTTCACATATGTCAACCAGAAGCCGAATTAAATCATTTTGTATTTTTAGGTTATGTTGAATGTACTGAAATTTTTGAGGTGTGCTTACATTTTCGTTCATAACTTTTGACCCGCTGAACCGATATCGCTCAAATGCAATACCAAACTTCTCGGGAGAACTTCCAATAAATATTTTAAATTTCATTCATCTCTGTGCAATATTTTGTCCGTGATAGCATTTTCCGCTAGAATGGTTTAAAATCGATCGGGCATCATGAATATATATAGTTTATGGGGTCCCAGACCGATATTTAGATGAGTTACAAACGGAACTCTAAGTGGAGGGTATAAAAATTATAAAAAAAAATTTATGAAAAAAAATTTGATGAAAAAAAAAAATAATGAAAAAAAATTTATGAAAAAACAAAAAAAAATTATGAAAAAAAAAATTTTTGATGAAAAAAAAATATTTTGATGAAAAAAAAGGATGATTTTTTTTTTTTTTTTTATTTCAATACAATTACAACTGAGATATTCTCATCTAGTAATATTTTCATAACAGTTTAGGTTAAAAGGTAACAGGAAATAGCCCAGTGGCTTATCCCAAAAAAAAAATAAGTATAATTTCATTAAAACTAATGATAATTAATTAAATACAACAAGATCCATTGGTGTGGTTCTTCTTAGTCTTCTGAGTTCCCGATGATCTAAATATATTTGATTAAGATCAGGGTTGATATGATTTTGCAGTTTGTTCGCATGTTTTTGAGCAGAAGAAATTATTTCTTCTTTTATCGTTTTTATTTGTAAGTCTCTGTGCAAGTCACTATTACGTATGAACCATGGTGCTTTCACAATTTCTCGGAGGATCTTATTTTGCATCTTCTGCAGCATGTTTATTTCATTTTGCTTCGCACAGCCCCAAAGCTGCAACCCATAGGACCAAATAGGTTTTATAACTTGTAGATACAGTAGAATTTTGTTACTGATTGAAACTTTTGAGTTGGATCCAATCAACCAAAACATTTGTTTATATTTAATTTTAATTTCAGCTACTTTCTTCTTCACATGTGCTTTCCACCTCATTTTAGTGTCCAACGTCATGCCAAGATATTTTGCAGTGTTTGCATAAGGGATTTGCTTATTGTTTATATAAACGGGAATGAATTTAATAACTTTATTGGTAAAGTAAATATGTATAGATTTGTCTTCATTTAGTTGCATTCGCCACTTTTTGAACCATAATTCTGTTTGCGTTAGGGCGATTTGAAGTTTATTTGTTGCATTTTCAAAAGAACTACCAGTCGCTAGAATGGCAGTATCATCTGCAAATGTTGCCATTTTTATGTTATTTATGATAGGGATGTCTCTAGTGTACAACAACCCAGTATGCAAAATGAGTCGATATCGATTCGAAAAAGAATCGTTTTCTCTAAGAATTTCATCGATATCGAGTTCGATATAATGTCGATATAAAGCGTGTTTTCCTATGTGGCATGCAAGGTGATATAGAATCGAGTTTTGGTACAGGATTCGATTCGATTTTTAATCGAAAATTTCATGAATTTGTTCTTTAATAATTTAGTTAATTGTTTTAAAAACGGTAAGAATAAAAAAAAATATTTTATTACTTACTACTACTTACTTACAATTAACTAATTTTTACTAATTTAATTTATTTATTCTTTAAATTTAATTTCTACTAATTACTATTTTTATCTGCCTCACTTGAGATTTGAACTCAGAACTCCCAGTTTACTGGTTGAACGCCTTACTCCTTCAGCCAAAGTTTGATCATAAAAGTACTTTTTTAAAATTACTTTTATTAAAATTTGAATTTTTTATTATTATTTGAATTGCCCTTAAATTATAATTTTTATTATTATTTGAATTACCCTGTTTTTATATTCATTTTATTTTGTTTTGACATACTTCTCATAATTTGAAAATATTTTTATTTCAAAATATATATTAGTACAAACAAATTTCAAGTTGTGTATGGCCTAGTTGGCTAGCAGGTTCGGCAGCTTATGATTTGGAGATTTTTGGCCTTGGTTCAAACCCCAGTCGCGGATTTTTTTTTTAATTTTTTTTTTATTTTTCTAGTGTTAGATATTATTTTTTTTAATAATAAAAGTAAAATTTGTGGAATTTTTGTAAAATTTAATAACTCTAAAACTCGATATTATATCGAAAATAAATATTTTTTTCGATGGAACAACAAATACGAGAATTCCTAAAATGTAGATTGGAACTCATTTCGAAATCGATTTGTTTTTCAAAAAAAATATGAATTCGAGAAACGTTAAAATATCGACTGTTTATAATATCGACTTCGAATCGTTTTTGCGGAAAACCTTCGATAAAACTTCGAAAAAATTGTCGCCTCGAAACTGTGCAGACTGGGAAGTATAGTATGGGCCCTAAGACACTCCCTTGAGGAACTCCAGCTTTTATAGGTTTTAGTTTAGAGTATTCACATTCATGTTTGACCCGGAAAAACCGATCAGACAGATATGATTTAAGAATTTCGTAATATTGGGTTGGTAGATCTCTATTGAGTTTATATAGTAATCCCTGATGCCAGACACGGTCAAATGCCTGGGCGACATCTAGAAATATAGCAGAGCATACTTCTTTATTTTCCATAGCTTTTTCAATTACATCGACTATTCTATGCACCTGCTCTATGGTAGAATGGCTTGTTCGAAACCCAAATTGATGGCTAGGAATTAGGTTTCGCTGATTAAGAATAGGTTGGAGTCTTTTTAAAAAGAGTTTTTCAAATATTTTTGATACAACGGGTAGTATTGATATTGGCCTATATGATTCGATTTTATTAGGGGGTTTACCTGGTTTTGGCACCATAATGATTTCGGCTACTTTCCATTGATGAGGAACATATCTTAATCTTATAGTACCATTTATTATGTATAGCAATTTTTTAAGTGCTTTATCTGTTAGATGTTTTATGATTTTCCCTGTTATCAAGTCATATCCAGGAGACTTTTTAGGACTCAAATCTTTTTTAATTACTTCTTTAAGTTCTTCTAGAGTTATTGGATTAATCTTTTGGTTATCTATTTTATCAATTCTAGATATGTTTTCTTCAGCTGTTTGTCGAGGTATAGGTTGAAATATTTTTTCAAGATGATTTGCAAATAGATTAACTTTGTCCACAGAACTTCGTGCCCATGTTTGATCGTTCTTTTTTAGTGGCAGAATTTGACATGTAGGTCTATCAAAGTTTTTTGCAGCTTTCCAGATGCTATAATTTGATTCTTTAGTACCTGATAAGTTTTCCAAATATGTGGATAATGATTTGTTTTTCATTTCCGCAAGAAGACTCTTCTGGTCATTTGTTAATCGGTTAAATACTCTTTTATTCTCTGAAGTACGATCAGATTGCCATTTTTTCCTTGCTTGTCGTTTCTTTAATAATAATTCTCTGACTTCTAAGGGATATGATTTGCCAGTTTGAATTTTATTCAGCTGTGGTGTGCTTTCCCAAACTGATGTTTGAATTGCATCAATAAGGAGGTCAAGTTCATCTTCAATTTCGCACTCAGATTTGAGTGATCCGCTTAGTGAAATTTTTTCATCAATAAGATATTTAAATAGGTGCCAATTTGTTTTATAATTAGAGAGTGTTAGTAATGTGTTCTTTTCAATGACCTGATTACTAATTGTAATAATAACGGGTGTATGGTCTGATGACAAACTGTCATCGTTTTCAAGGCAAGTGTGATTTGCAGGTAGACCCTTTGAAATAAAAAAGTCAATAAGATCAGGTATTTTACCTGGATTTGAAGGCCAGTATGTAGGTTTATTTCCCGAGTGGAAGTGGCATTTAAGAGATTTTGCTGTTGCAAATAATACTTTTCCTTTCGGTGTGGTTAGCCTAGAACCCCAATAAGTATTTTTGGCGTTGAAATCACCTCCAATAATAAAGTGGTTGCCCAGCGATTTAAAAAGTTCTAAATAATCGTTTTTATCAATTTTGTGTCTTGGTGGACTATAAATAGCTGATATTTTAAACTCTTTATGGTTATTTAGCTCAATGTTAATAGTTGAAACTTGAAATTTTTCATTTTCAATTTTAACATCTTCATAATGTTTTATATTTTTTTTAACTAATATTGTTGATCCACCTCTGGCTTTATTTGCTGGGTGTAATGAATTGTAGCAGTCATATCCTTCTAATTTTACGAAAGACGATTCGGTAAAATGACTTTCCGAAATAAGAAAGATATCAATTTTTTCATTTTGTAGGAATATTTTAACTTCTTCTATACGTTGTATTAAACCATTTGAGTTCCATGTTGCAATTCTTAGTGTTTCTAGCATGATGACTTATTAAGTTTTTGAATTTTTTTTTTCAAGTTTTTTAATGTTATCAAATATTTTTTCATTTGTTTTGATCGTCTAATCGTTGATTAATACTATCTAAACGAGCCAATATATCATTTAAAACATTATCTTTATTTTTGGTAACCTTATTAGCATTTGAACTAGACGCATGTGCAGAAGGGGCCTGCTCGGTGCTACATTTTGCGATTTCTGAAAATGTTTTAGTTGTAGGATTTTGTGTTGAAGTTTGAACATCAACTTTTTCCTCTTTTTGACGATTTTTTACCTCAGTTTTACGTTGTTTGTCTCTTATTTTTTGAAGCTCAATAGCAATTTCACAACCACGGTAACTAGCAGGGTGGTTACCATTGCAGTTGATACATTTAGGTGTTGTGTGTTTAGGTAGCTTACAATTTTCAGTAAGATGTTTGCCTGCACATTTTACACAACGGGGTTCACGGGAGCAGTAAGATTTGGTGTGGTTAAAACCTTGGCATTTCTTACATTGCGGAATTTTCTTTGTCAATTTTTTGACTGATTCAATCTTAACTGACATGTATAATATATTTGAAATCTTATAAATGCTGTCTATTTTATCTTCCTTGCTAAAAGTTACCATAAATAATGGCAAACCTCTTTGAATAATTTGATTATTTGCATTGTTTTTTTCTTTCTTTATGATGTTTACTGCATCAATTGGGGTAAAACCTTTAGATTTTAAATCATTTAAGATGTCTTCTTTAGTACATGTTTGATGTAACCCTCTAACCATTACTTTATGAGGTCTATCAGATTTATTTTCATAGGTGTACCATTGTTTATTTGATTGATTTAGAGCGGCAGAGAGAGTTCTATAACTCTGTGGATCATATGTATTTATTTTCCAAATATTGTAACTTTAAAGTTACTTATATTTGTGGAACTAATAAACTCATTTAACTCAAAATATGTTTGTATATTAACAATATTTATTGGTGGTGGTTGGCGATTTGATTTAGCTTCAGTATTAACGATCTTAGTTTCAATATTTGAATTATCTGCAGTTTCTAAGTGCGTTTCTGGAGAGCCTTCGGCTTTGCGTTTTTTATTTGGTCTTTTTTTCAAGATCCAATTTGTCTCCCTTTCAAGTTCTTCTTCATCAGTAGAAAAACGATTTTGAGAAGCGGAGTTATCAATATTTTCCAATTTTTGTCTGTCATTATTAATATCTAATTTAGACGATTGGATATGTAAAGTATTTTTAACCCTTTTTTTTGGATTCTTGATAGCATCTAGCTCATTCTCAAGCCTCGCACACAGTGTTTTTATATCTTTTAATTGATTTTTAAGATCTTCATTTTCTAGTTGAAGAGATTTGATTATATCTATATTTAACTGTTGATCAACGGGGGGATCATCAATTCCCATATTTGGGTAAATAATAAGAAATATTGGCAACACTTATTATTTAGTTACAGCATGGCATCACCTTACCAGTATTTTTGGTGATCAGCTGATTGTTTTTATTTGACAACAATGTATTTTTTATTTGATGTTGTAAATTTTTCTGTATTTGTGTATATTTCCAACAAAAGGAGAAGTTATGTTTCTTTGTATATATAAGAAATATTTTATATAAAGCAATTTTGGTTTATAAATTAATTAACCAAAAATTTTATATTTTTCGAAGAATTAAGCAAATCCCTGAATGCCAAACAACACAGTATATATACTTGGACTTACTGCGGTCATCCAGACATCCAGCAAAGTTTTCAGGTGGTTTTAGTATTTTTTTATGTATAAAATATAGCAGAGCAAAAAATAACACAAAAAGGATGATGAAAAAAAAAATAATAAAAAAAAAAAATTTGGGGAAAAAAAAATTTGATGAAAAAAAAAATTTATGAAGAAAAAAAAATTTTATAAAAAAAAAAAATTAAAAAAAAAAATAATGAAAAAAAAGGTTTTATGAGAAAAAAAAATTTATGAAAAAAAAAAATTTAATGAAAAAAAAGTGATGAAAAAAAAAAAAATTATAAAAAAAAATTATGAAAAAAAATTTGATGGAAAAAAAATTGATGAAAAATTTTTTTTTTTGTTGAAAAATAATTATGTTACTTTTTATTCACCAGCTGACGAAAAACGGCTTTTTTCACCACGTGGTGAATTTTTATACAAGTTATTAAAATCTTTAGTTTTAAGAAAATGAAAATAGTAATTCTTGTTTTCTTTTTGGTTAATTGTTAGCTTATATAGGAGGCATTCCACACCAAATGCCCAGCGAAAAAAAACACGTGTACCATAAACTTCTGAATAGCTTGTATGGATAGCCCTATATGGAACTTAGAAAATTGCGTTTTCGGTTTTTAAATTTTTCAAAAACTGGGCTTAGGAGGCGTGGTCAAATATTGGAAAAATGGTCAAATTTGTGGCGAGTTGCCTTGATTAAATATTTATCACATTAAAACGAAATGCACCACAATCTTAAAAATTTACATTCTTATATAGTTTCGTATGGCCTATCGAATAAAATTTTTTTCCAAGAAAAATTTTCAGAACACGTTCTGAAATTTTCCATTTTTTAAAAAAGTCAATTTATCAAAAATCCGGCCACTTTTTTTTTCTTTTTTATTTATTTTTTTAAAAGTTTAGATGTTTGTCCATCCACACAAAAAAAATCAGAAACACGTTCATCTTTTTTTTCGAGAAAATCGCATTTTAACTTTAAATTTCATAACAATTTAGTAATTTGCTTGTATTTTTTTGTGGCAACAGAGCGTATGACGAATATTTATGCAATTAATATTACTCATTCGCAACTTTAAAACAAAGAAATACAAGCAAATAACAAAATTGTTATGAAATTTAAAGTTCAAATGCGATTTTCTCGAAAAAAAAGATGAACGTGTTTCTGATTTTTTTTGTGTGGATGGACAAACATCTACACTTTTAAAAAAATAAATAAAAAAGAAAAAAAAAAGTGGCCGGATTTTTGATAAATTGACTTTTTTAAAAAATGGAAAATTTCAGAACGGGTTCTGAAAATTTTCCAAAAAAAAAAATTTAATCGATAGCCCATACAAAACTATATAAGAACGAAAATTTTTGACATTGTGGTGCATTCCGTTTTAATGTGATAAATATTTAATCAAGGCAACTCGCCACAAATTTGACCATTTTTCCAATATTTGACCACGCCTCCTAAGCCCAGTTTTTGAAAAATTGAAAAACCAAAAACGCAATTTTCTTAGTTACATATAGGGCTATCCAAACAACCTATTCAGAAATTTACGGGACACATGTTATTCTGTAGCGGGACATTTGGTGTGGAATGCCTCAGGAGGCATTCCACACCAAATGTCCAGCGAAAAAAAACACGTGTACCATAAACTTCTGAATAGCTTGTATGGATAGCCCTATATGGAACTTAGAAAATTGCGTTTTCGGGTTTTCAATTTTTCAAAAACTGGGCTTAGGAGGCGTGGTCAAATATTGGAAAATGGTCAAATTTGTGGCGAGTTGCCTTGATTAAATATTTATCACATTGAAACGAAATGCACCACAATCTTAAAAATTTACATTCTTATATAGTTTCGTATGGCCTATCGAATAAAATTTTTTTCCAAGAAAAATTTTCAGAACACGTTCTGAAATTTTCCATTTTTTAAAAAAGTAAATTTATCAAAAATCCGGCCACTTTTTTTTCTTTTTTTTAATTTTTTTTTTAAAGTTTAGATGTTTGTCCATCCACACAAAAAAAATCAGAAATGTATTTTTCGTTTTTTTCGAGAAAATCGCATTTGAATTTTAAATTTCATAACAATTTTGTAATTTGCTTGTATTTTCTTGTGTCAACAGAGCGTATGACGAATATTTATGCAATTAATATTACTCATTCGCAACTTTAAAACAAAGATATACAAGCAAATAACAAAATTGTTATGAAATTTAAAGTTCAAATGCGATTTTCTCGAAAAAAAAGATGAACGTGTTTCTGATTTTTTTTTTGTGTGGATGGACAAACATCTAAACTTTTAAAAAAATAAGTAAAAAAGAAAAAAAAAAGTGGCCGGATTTTTGATAAATTTACTTTTTTAAAAAATGGAAAACTTCAGAACGGGTTCTGAAAATTTTCCAAAACAAAAAATTTTAATCGATAGCCCATACAAAACTTTATAAGAACGTAAATTTTTGACATTGTGGTGCATTCCGTATTAATGTGATAAATATTTAATCAAGGCAACTCGCCACAAATTTTACCATTTTTCCAATATTTGACCACGCCTCCTAAGCCCAGTTTTCGAAAATTTGAAAAACCAAAAACGCAATTTTCTTATAGTGCGTTTATAGTGGTTTTCTAATCTAGCTTAAAGTAGATTGTGGCTCCAATCTAGTTTCAATCTATTAGATTGCCCATACAAATTTATTTTTTCCAATCTAGTAGTTTAGGCTCTAATCGGCAAACGCAATCTTGTAAAGTTAAATACAACTCTGTATTTCTATTATTTCCATTTTCCAACACTGAAAAACACCGACACAAAGCCTGCTGTTTTGATGACGTCGCCAAGTATGTTTATGCCGCCGTCATTTTTATTTGTAAACGCCGTCATTGTCCTTGTTAATCATACGACGACTAATTATCGTCGCTGTCTTTTGACGCAGTCACACACATTTATTACCAACTTGTTGTTATAAATGCCAATCTTAATCTTCTCAAATGTAAAAAATGCCAATGTAAACGGTACAGATTGCAAAGTAGATTAAAATCGCAATTTACTAGATTAGAAATCCAATGTAAACGCACTATTAGTTACATATAGGGCTATCCAAACAACCCATTCAGAAATTTACGGGGCACATGTTTTTCTGTAGCGGGACATTTGGTGTGGAATGCCTCATAGTCAACATTATAATGTTAAAAATAAAAAAGTTATACCCCTAATGACCGTATAAACCTAAACCGATATAAAAATAAAATAATATATTATTTTTTTTTTGTATTTTGTGGTGTGTTTTAACTTAAAAAATATATTAGACCGAATCTGAGAGTGAAGTTTTTTATTTGAGTAAATTGTAAATTGTGACAAAAAAAGTTTGTTGAATATATTTTACTATTTTTTTTTTAATTTTTTATAATATAAATATATAAATTTCTTTTGTAATTTTATATTTTAAAAATAATGTTCGTTTTACTTTCAAAACTTTTTCACATTTTTAGAAAACACAAACAAATTTCAAATCCAATCTGGCCTAGTAAATATTATATTATACACGTATTATGGATTTTGATATTTGGTTTGTTTTTATGTTAAGCTGAGTTATAATTTAGCCTTTAACCACACTTGTCATCAGTACTTTGTAACATTTTGTGTTTGTAAAAAAAAAATGATATAAGAAATAAATTTCCTTTATTCAACTTTTTACCACACTTGACCACTTTCACTATTCATGTTTTCTCTCATATTTTTTTTTTGTTTGTGTACAATGTAACTGGTAATACAATATAATGTCATCATTTCAACATGTCCATCATATTACACACACATGTAAAAAGTTAATAGTGTAAAACTTATGTTTCCAATGAACTATCATATTTTCAAAAATGTAAAAACTTTACTCAAAATATTTTATAGGCAAAAACAAATGAAAAACGTATTTAAAACAAGTGATGAAACATTTGTAATTATTCATTTGTAGGGATGAGATTTCCATGAAAATGCATGTTTTTTGTCGATAATCTAAAAGCGATCGACCAATTATCTTTCCGAATCAATAAATTTGCGTTAAAATGGCATCGATTTGTTGTTGCATATTTTTGAATATTTTGGTGAAGATGCATATTTTTGCATATTTTGGTTTTAAGAGCATTTTTTGTGCATATTTCCATCTTTTAAGTGCATAATTTTGCATATTTTGGCATAAATTAGATAGAACATAAATTGAAATTTATTTGTTTCAAAAACTATTTTAAATTTAAACAAGTAGAAAAATAAAATTCGACTTGGTCGAATTTATGAATACCCTCCACAATATTATCTGATAGTAATTTTCTAAAAAAATGTCAAAAAATTGCATTAAAAATTTTTTATTAGAAATATATTAATTTGAGTAAAACTTTTTTTTAAATCAATCAAAGCTTTTTGAGTGTAACTTTTTTTTGACTGTCAACATTTTTTGAGTGTGACATGTCATTAAAAAAAAAAATTATGTGTACATTTTTTTTTGAGTGTAACATTTTTTTGAGTGTAAAAATTTTTTTTAGTGTACAATTTCTTTGAGTAACAAGATTACTTTGTAAATATTTTTGTTATTTTATACCTATATGTAATACAAAAAAAAAAACATTTCGCATTTTCCCTCTTTTTATTTTACCATCCTCTTCTTTAAAAACCAAAAACAAACTAACATTCAATCATATAACTTACAATTTTTAAAATTAAAAAAAAATAGAAAGAATTGTGATCACATATCGAATTATGGCTTCAAAGTTGCGTAATTTAGAGTAGAATTTTAATAGTTTTTTACAAAAAAATCGAAGGTTTCGGACTTTTTCAAAAAGTCGATTTTATTTTTTAAACGTCAAAAAATAAGTGATAATTACTTCGAATAATTTTTTCATATTTTTTTTCTAAAACTACATTTAAATACCAACAAAACGCTGTCCAACTTTTTTCAAAATATTTATATTTTTTAATGGTCAAAATTAATTAAAAATTTAAATTTTTTAATTTTTTTGAGAAAATCGCCATTTTGAAAAATTGATTACTCAACACTATCTTAAAATAAAAGGCTGACAATTGGTGTCCAAGTTGCATTTAATAAGCACTAAAACATATCCAAAAATAAAATAAATCGAAAGTGGTCGGGTCTAAAAGTGAGTGATTTGGCTTGGAATGCCCCATATACTTTATGGGGTCCTAGACCAATATTTCGATGTGTTACAAACGGAATGACAAACTTATATATACCCTCTATCACTAGAGTGGAGGGTATAAAAAAATATTTTGGAAATAAGAAAAATATTTTTTTTTTTACAATTTTTTTTATATCTTTGGCTTAGTCGGCAAATCTGTCAAGTCCATTTTTATAAACATTGAGATTTTAATGTATTATGTATTGTGTAACTCAAAATACATCATTTGGAAAAATATTAATAAATATAAATTTAAATATGCTGATCTAAAGAAAAAAAATAAGTTTATAAACTTAAAAAAAGTCAACCTAAAAAAAAGTTAGAAAGTTTTTTGTCCCTCCTAAAATAAAAAATTACAAATGGACTTGACGGGTTTGCCGACTAAGCCAACGATATATTGTATTCATTTCTAAAAAATCTTGCTTATATGAAGTTTTAAATGTTACTATTTAAACCCGGCGTTACTTTTTGCTTTTAAGGAAGTTTTTCCTATGAAAACAAGATTTTTATTGCACACTATTTATTTTGTAGTGCATAGTTGTAGGTTCTTTAGTACATATTTTGAATTTTTTAGCGTATATTTTAAGAGCATATTTTCGATTTTTTAGTGCATGAAAATCTCATTCCTGTTCATTTGTTTTAACAAACTCAAACTTTTTTTTTACTGTTAATAAAATTTTCTAAACTAAATAACATTGAACATTAAAAAATAACGTAATTTTAGGTTATTTTTACAATTTTTCTATTGAATTTTATTTTAAAAAATTTTTTAATAAAATTTTTGGGGAATCGATCCCGCAATCAATTACATTCGGGCCAGACACTCTACCCACCGTGCCAAAGTCACTTAATACAAACATGTTTTTATCTTTCTATAAATAATTTTTTGAATTTTATGTCTACAAAAAAATAACCAACACAAGTAGTCTGGCGCGGATCCACGGGGGGGGGGGGGGAAGGAAATTTCCGAATTCGAAAAAAAAAAGGAAAAAAGAATAAAAAGAAAGGAAAGGGGAAAAAGAGAAGGAAATTATCTGAAAAATTTTTTTGATGAAAATTGTCTACGAATCTTAAAATTTTTCTAAAGGAAAAATGTCACGGAATGTTACGATTTTTCTAGAAAAATTGGGAATTTTTTATAGGAATAATTTGCGATTTTTTTATAGGAAAAACCTCAGAGTTTCTTAATAGGAAAAATCTGAAAATTTTTCTATAGAAATTTTTATATCAAAAATATCCAAAAATCTTAAAATTTTTCTGAAAGAAAATTGTATCGGAAAAAGTCTTTAAATATTTTTTTAGAAGCAATACGAGCATTTTTCTAGACAAAAAATTTACGAATTTTTTCAGACAAAAATTTTGGGTATTTTTCCATAGAAAAATTATTTGAATTTTTCTATAGGAATAACTTTTTTTTAAATTTTCTATAGGAGAAATCTGATAAATATCTCAGATTCTGAGATAATTTTTTTTGTAAAAAAGTCTTGGATTATTTAAACTTTTCTATAGAAAAAATTAAGATTTTTTTCTTCATGTAAATCTGGGAATTTCTGTAGAAAAAATACA
Organism: Pegoplata infirma; assembly: GCA_963921195.1. Lineage (NCBI taxonomy): Eukaryota > Metazoa > Arthropoda > Insecta > Diptera > Anthomyiidae > Pegoplata > Pegoplata infirma. The sequence goes on from CAWUER010000122.1 coordinate 79,330, forward strand.
CGGAGTCTGTGACTTTTTTAAAGGAAAAATTTCTCAGATTCTGTGTTTTTATATAGAAACAAGTAGAAAAGTAAAATTCGACTTGGCCGAATCTATGAATACCCTCCACAATGCCCATTTTAAGTGATAGTAAATTTTCTAACGTGAAAAAATAACAGTTATGATTAGAAATATTTTATTTTGTGTAAAAAATTTTTTTTTAGTAATTTAAAAAAAAAAAAAAATATTTTTTTTTGAGTGTAAAATTTTTTTCGAATTTTACATTCAAAAAAAAATTTACTAATTTTTTTGAGTGTAAAATTTTTTTTTTAGTAATTTTTGAAAAAAACAAAAAAACTAATTTTTTTTTTTGAGTTCAAATTTTTTTATGAGTGTATTTTTTTTTTGAATTTTACATTAAAAAAAAAATTTACTAATTTTTTTTTTGAGTGTAACATTTTTTTCGAGTGTATTTTTTTTTTGGTTTTGGTATAAAAATATTTTTGTGTAACAAAAATACGTTTTAAAATATTTTTGTAACTTACCAATAGTTGTAAAACGGGTTTTCACCACGTGAATTTAAGGTGAAGCTAATCTGATATTCACGGTTTTGCTAATAACTTTTGAACCACTAGACCGATTTGGGTGAAATTCAATACGAACTAGGCTGGAGGAACGAAAAATATATATGCCAAGCTTCAGCATCCTCGGAATTGATTCGAAAGTTATAATGCTTTTTATCTCATAAATTCACGAAAAACCCTTGCCGAAATTCAGTGTTTTGCTCATAACTTTTGAACCACAGGACCGATTTCGCTGGGTTGCAATACCAACCTGACCAGGTAAATTCCCAACATATGTGCCAAACTTCAGGAGCCTCCGTAAAGTCTTTCAAAAGTTAGCGTGTTTTCAACAGACAGACGGACGGACGGACGGACATCGCTAGATCGTCTTAAAATCGATCGAGGATCATGAATATATATACTTTATGGGGTCCTAGACCAATATTTCGAGGTGTTACAAACGGAATGACAAACTTATATATACCCTCTATCACTAGAGTGGGGGGTATAAAAATGTTTTAGAATCTGAGGATTTTCCTATAGGAAAATGACTCAAAGCCTGTTTCTTCTATAGAAAAAAATACTCAGTATCTGAGACTTAGGAAAAATGTCCTATAATCTAAAAAAATGTCTCATATTCTGAGGTTTTTTCTATTTGAAAAGTTTCTTAGAATCTAAAAATGTCTCAGAAACTAACACATTTTTCTATAGAAAGTCTCAGAGTCTAATATGGGGCTCACTTCTACGACCTTAAAGAAATTGTTTAACAAAACAACAGTAACAGAATAAAAATATATTGGACCGAGAAGAAAGATTTTTTTTTTAAATGTAGCCCAAATACACTCAAAAACAGCAATTGTAAACCGTAAATAAGACTTTTTTGTAAATTCTCAGACTTTTTATCAAGAAATTTGTCTTAGAAAATGTTTGATATTTTTTTTTTTTAGAAAATTTCCTCAAATATTTTTAAAAAGCATTGGTGTAGAAAGCACGTTTTAGTATCTTAGACTTTTTCAGTAGAAAAGTAGATTATGAAAAATATTTCAGAACGTAAAAAATTTTCTGTGTGAAAATTTTTCTATTTCGATACTTTTATAAAACTTTTTATATTTTTTTGAGTGTATTTTATAATTTTTTTGAGTGTAAAATTTTTTTTTTAGTAATTTTTGAAAAAAACAAAAAAACTAATTTTTTTTTTTGAGTTCAAATTTTTTTATGAGTGTATTTTTTTTTTGAATTTTACATTAAAAAAAAAATTTACTAATTTTTTTTTTGAGTGTAACATTTTTTTCGAGTGTATTTTTTTTTTGGTTTTGGTATAAAAATATTTTTGTGTAACAAAAATACGTTTTAAAATATTTTTGTAACTTACCAATAGTTGTAAAACGGGTTTTCACCACGTGAATTTAAGGTGAAGCTAATCTGATATTCACGGTTTTGCTAATAACTTTTGAACCACTAGACCGATTTGGGTGAAATTCAATACGAACTAGGCTGGAGGAACGAAAAATATATATGCCAAGCTTCAGCATCCTCGGAATTGATTCGAAAGTTATAATGCTTTTTATCTCATAAATTCACGAAAAACCCTTGCCGAAATTCAGTGTTTTGCTCATAACTTTTGAACCACAGGACCGATTTCGCTGGGTTGCAATACCAACCTGACCAGGTAAATTCCCAACATATGTGCCAAACTTCAGGAGCCTCCGTAAAGTCTTTCAAAAGTTAGCGTGTTTTCAACAGACAGACGGACGGACGGACGGACATCGCTAGATCGTCTTAAAATCGATCGAGGATCATGAATATATATACTTTATGGGGTCCTAGACCAATATTTCGAGGTGTTACAAACGGAATGACAAACTTATATATACCCTCTATCACTAGAGTGGGGGGTATAAAAATGTTTTAGAATCTGAGGATTTTCCTATAGGAAAATGACTCAAAGCCTGTTTCTTCTATAGAAAAAAATACTCAGTATCTGAGACTTAGGAAAAATGTCCTATAATCTAAAAAAATGTCTCATATTCTGAGGTTTTTTCTATTTGAAAAGTTTCTTAGAATCTAAAAATGTCTCAGAAACTAACACATTTTTCTATAGAAAGTCTCAGAGTCTAATATGGGGCTCACTTCTACGACCTTAAAGAAATTGTTTAACAAAACAACAGTAACAGAATAAAAATATATTGGACCGAGAAGAAAGATTTTTTTTTTAAATGTAGCCCAAATACACTCAAAAACAGCAATTGTAAACCGTAAATAAGACTTTTTTGTAAATTCTCAGACTTTTTATCAAGAAATTTGTCTTAGAAAATGTTTGATATTTTTTTTTTTTAGAAAATTTCCTCAAATATTTTTAAAAAGCATTGGTGTAGAAAGCACGTTTTAGTATCTTAGACTTTTTCAGTAGAAAAGTAGATTATGAAAAATATTTCAGAACGTAAAAAATTTTCTGTGTGAAAATTTTTCTATTTCGATACTTTTATAAAACTTTTTATAAAAGTTCCTCTAACTCCCATTGGGAGCCAAAAATAGAACTTTTTGGAATTTTCTATATGAAAGTTTATCAGAATCTGGAAATTTTTCTCTTGTAAGAAGAATTTCATAATTTCTCAAAGCTTTTCTGTCGGGATAATATCTCAGAATCATGAAATTTCTCCTGAGGCAAATGACTCAGAAAAATTTAAAAGTCAGGAAACTTTTTTTGGAAAAAACATGTCTCAAATATTTATTATTATTTTATCTATAGGATAAATTTTTCAAATTTGGAAATGTTTCTATAGAAAAAATCATAATAAACTAGAGGTAAACACTAAAAACCCCGTAGGCTAGCTGGTAGCGTGCTAGCCTTTCAACGTGGGGGTCGTGGGTTCGATTCCCACCAGAGCCCTTGGTTTTTTCGTTACAACGAGACGACGGTCATTGTTACCAGTTCTTGGTTAGGTTTAATTTATTAAAAATGAGTTGCAAATAAATAGAAAGAATAAATAAAAATAATTGATCATGTGATCAAACTATTATTATTTAATGATTCAAATCCGACCTGAAGTTCCCTGCAAAAATAAAATTTTTAGTAAAAAAAAAGTAGTTAAAAACTAAAATAATTTCCTTAAAAAATGCCAACATTAAAAAAAAAAATAACGTAAACAAATCATTAAAAATTAAAGAAGAATCATTTATTTTACTTACAGAACAAAAATAAATGACTTTAAATATTAAATGCTAATAAAAGTCTTTATTTTTTATGTTGTTATTTTTGAAACAACGAACAGAAATAGTCATTTAAAAAAACTGAACATTGAACAAATGTTTTTTCTTTAAAAAACGACAAAACGTAATACTTTTTAAATAAACTACAAACAGTTAATGACATGATTTTTTGAGCGAAGAAGCCGAAAAATTTATTAAATCTACTTTTGACCTAAATAATGTTTAAGTACGTCTGTAGTGAAATCGAGAGACGGTTCTTTTTTTAGAACAAATTAATCATCTATCTCCCATTTTTAAGAGTAATTTTAGTCCTCATTTGTAATGTTCTCCTCGAAAATCAGTAAATCGTGCATTTAAAGGGTTAAAATGTTCTACAAAAATGTTTTGCATTAAATTTCACTAGGAGCTGTCAAAGGCCAATAATTTGTGCGATGCTTAAAATAGTAAAATTTATAAGTATCTTTGGTTAAAAACAATTTAATAAAATATAATACTTAACAACTTTACTTTTTTAAGCATTTTACTAACATCCCATGAACTTTTGGTCTTTGACAACCCGTAGTTAAATTTGATGCAAAACATTTTTGTGTAAGATTTTAATCCTTTAAACACACGATTTATTGATTTTCTAGAAGAGTATTTGAAATAGGGACAGAAATGACCCCTGAAATTAGGAGATAGAGGGTTAATATACTCCAAGAAAAGAACCGCCATTAAATTTTACTGAAGTCATCTATTAACATTATTTTTCTCAGTAGTATATTTACTATTTTTTATACCCTCCAACCACAGTATTGGGAAATATCGGTCGTGGACCCCATAAAGTATATATATTATATATCCATGATCGATTCTAAGACATTCTATGAATGTTCGTCTGTCCGTCCGTCCGTCTGTCTGTAGATAACACAATGAAGTCTAAAATAAAACAGCTAGACTCCTCAAGTTTGGCACAAATATGTCGCATGTTCATAGGCAGGTTAAGTTCGCGAATGGGTTAAATCGGCCCAGGGGAAAAAAATTCCCCCCTTGAAGAACTGAACCAACCTCTGAAAAAATACACTTTTTTACATGTTTTTTTTGTATTTTTGTTAAAAAAAATAAACATTTGGTATATTTATCGCGATAGGAAGGTGCTCTAAATGTCCCCCACTGACCTCATCAGCCGCCCCGCCCCCCCCCCCCCCCACAAAAGAATCGTCCCTGACAATTTTTATTTTTTTATTTTTTGTACATTTTGGAGAGTATAAAAGATTCGGCACAGCCGAATTTAACACTTTAACTTGTTTTCGATTTATTTCATAATTCTTTTGTGAAACACAATTTAACATCATATTTTGCTTGCATTTTTCGCAAAAAATGCGAATTGATTTAAAAAACCTGAGAAACACGGTAAAGTTATTTTTATACCCACTTTCTGATTAAAGTGAATTTTTTCTATAGTGCAAAAAAATTTTTTTTTTCATTTTTCTCAAAAACGCGAATTGGTCTAGAAAAACTGGGAGACACAGGTATTTTAATTTCGGCATACTCTCAGAATTTTTTGGTCCGGTTCATGTGTACAGCAAAAATTTGAAATTTGTCGGACGGTGTAATTTTTTGGCAATTTTTTTTGTGTTTTACGTTTTGGAATGAAGAATTCTATAAAAATTACATTATAAATATTTGCTAAATAGTCTTAACAATGAAATCTGACAAACTGATAAACAAGTTTTGACAAAGTCTAGTAAAAATGACCAACATTAATCAATTTAAAACAGAAAAATTTTTTTTGTTCTCAAATTTTCGAAAAGTGTCTTTAAAATAAATATACTTATGTATTTGCAACGTCTTCATTGATCTTATCTAAACAAGACATTAGACTTTATTATATGTGCCACCATAATTTACATAAATATTTTTCTTTTTAAAAACATACCCATATTGTATGTATGAAAAATACAGTTACATCTGTCACTGAAACAAGTTGTTAAACTACCATGACAGATCATTTCACATGTGTGAGTAGTTGTTGCTGTAGTAGTAGTGGTATGTAGTGGTCCTGTTTGTTTTTGTTATTATTGTTACTTACATTCATGTCTATGTCCTGCCAGCCAACAAGCCAAGTTTTATCACTTGTTGTAGAATGTATGCTGTTTCTGAATCTTCTTTTGCCTGTTACTGTTTAAGCTTTATGATAAGTTTTGTAAACAATTTTACTAGATTCGAATAAATAAAATTTATTTTTTAAATATTTTAAAAAATAAATTTAATAAATTTTTTAAAATATATAAAAAGTTGCATTTTTGTTATAAAAATCCTATATTCTCAGGGCCGAATTTATAATTAAAAGATGAGTGGGTTTCATAGAGCTGTGTAATATTTCAAAAATAATTTTATTAAGGGAATTGCACTCGATTTTAAATTTGTTCCCCATTTTCTTTTACAGCGACAGTAGACCAAACTCGTATATTTTCAATAAAAATTGTAAAATTTACAAAAAAATTTTTAATTTACAAAACAAATTGTAGCAAAAAAAAAGTTCTAAATTTACAAAATAAGTAGAAAATCAAAAAAATAAATTTTAAATTTACAAATTGTTTGGTTAAACTACTGTTTTTTATGGAAAAAAAACTTGTATATTTACAATAAAAAGTTGTAAATATACAATTTTTATTGTAAATATACCAGTTTTTTCTTATTTTTTGCCGTAAAAATAGTAGTTCAACCAAATAATTTGTAAATTTACATTATTGTTTTTGTATTTTCTACTTCATTTTTGTAAAATTACAACTTTTTTCTGTAAGTTTATAATTTGGTTTTTTAATTTTTCATATTAGTTTTGTAAATTTACAAACAATTTGGTTTAATGCATGGACGTATACAGGGGGTGGGCACAGGGGGCACGTGCCCCCCCTTTTCGATTTGAAAATTTTTAAAATTTTATACACAAAAATTAATTATACAAAAAAAAAATTCACAAGTTTCTAAATATTTTAATTTTAGGCCGCTGTTCCAAAAAAAGTAATTCACATAAAAAATGTGAAAATGAAAATTTCCGAATTTTTTTGGTGTTCTAGATTTCACATCCGAATTTCTTTTTCGTTTTGTTTCACATAAATAAAATTTGGTGAAAGTAAAACGAATGCACTTTTTTCCTTATAATTTTTTTAAATTTTAACTATTCGATTTCAACTTCGAATGAAAACGTGATCAAAAAAACACTAATCTTGTTTTCATGTGATTCGGAAATTTTCATGTAGATTGAAAAGTTGTGAAAGACAGAACAGAGGCCTTAAAAGAAAAGATTTTTTTTTTTATAAAACCTCTAGAGTTTGAAATAATTTCGTTTCTAAAAAGTCATTTATACCTAAAACTCAGTAAAATATGATAAAAAAACACATAATATTAGCTTTATCTAATAAAATTTATGCATCAGGATCATGAAAATTAATTTTTACAAAACAATTTTCAGACAATAAGATAAGGGAAGTATCTCAACCCTTATGAACCGATTTCTCTGAAACTTCAAAGACGATTTTAAATTTACACATTTTAATGAAAAAAATATTTAACGAAGCCAAATTTTTACAAGGTTATGGGCCTGTTGGATAGGCATTAAAAACATTTATTCTCAAATGGAAACATCATATAGTTTCTTAGAAAGAAATGGCTAAAAAATCAAAAAAAAAAAAATCCCAATTTTTTTACTCATTTTTGAACCCCAAAATCCCCTATGTGCCCGATAAGCTGGATACCACAATCTTAGAATTATTTTGTATATGAGGGCTTCTTCGTCTACTCTTTAAACAGAGGTTTTTGTGGTCGCTTAAGAAGAAGACGAAGTTGGAATTTTAGAATTCAAAATGGCGGATCCAACATTGCGACAAATATTTTTAAAAAATTAACCGATTTGCTTGAAACTTTTTATACTCGAGTTTTTGGGGTCGCTAAATAAGAATCTAAAGTTAGATTTTCGAATGGCAGATTCTAATTTAGCAACCCAACAAACCGTTGCGTAAAGAGTTTTGAGTGAATCTGTTGTTTAAAAAAAAACCATGGCCATGTTGGATCCGAAATTTTGAATTTTAAAAATCCAACTGCAAATTCTTCTTAAGCGATTCCAAGAACCCGTGCATGAATACACTCTAAAAAGTACAAGTAAAATTACTACAATAATGTTAGTAAATTTTTGTTTAAAATGACACACAACGCCTAAATTTACGCATCAAATGTTTAAAAAACACATTTAAACACAAAATACGGAAAATTACACATTTGGTATAGTAAATGGAAAGTTTTTAAAAATTTCAAATTTATTATTACACATTTTGTGTTTGAAATCAAATATTACGCATAAGATGCGTAACGTTACATTTTGAAAGCAGTAATTAAAAAATTATCATGTCAAAAATTAAACTTGGAAAAATCAGAAAAAACAAATACATTTATAATAAAAGGAAAATTTTGGCAAAAAGACGAATAAAATAAAGAAAAAAATATAGAATGTTTGCACGCAATTATGAAATGGTAAATGGGACAAAAAAAGTGTATTAAGGTGAGTTCAAACAACAAATTTAGCAAAAGAAATGCATTAACAAACATAAATAACAATATTGTTTTCAGATTAAAAGGGCAAACGGCTTAAAAGTTAGAAAATTCCTATTTTGTGTTTTGATGGGAAATTGAAGTTTAACCCGATTGTATTTCAACATGGACTTCATCAATCAACGCATCAAGATAATACAAATGCATTTTCAGTTACTTCTTCATATACTAGCAATAATTAAGTGCGATTTACATCTCAAACTCTAAAACTGTTTCTAAAGAAATGTGTCTCAGATTCTAATAATTATTTATATACAAAAAATCTTAGATTCTAAGACATTTTTCCTTTCAGAATCTGTGATATATTTCTATAAAAGGAGTCCAGAATCTGTGATATTTTTTCTACAGGGAAATTCTCAGAGTCAGAGAATTTTTTTCTGTACAAAAAGTTTAAGAATCTTCGATATATTTTCTATAGAATCTGACACATTTTTACGGAAAAAGTCTCAGAGATAATATTTTTGTATGAAAAAAAATGTATTAGAATCCGAGACATTCATATGTATACTGATACATTTGTTTTACAGAAAAGTCTCAGTTTGTGAGATATTTTTTCTATCGAAAAACTCAGAATCTGACACATTTTTTCTTTAGAAAAAGTCAGAATCTGAGACAATTTTTCTATAGAAAAAGTCAGAATCTGAGACATTATTCCTATATAAAAAGTATCATAATCTGAAACAATTTTTTTTATAGAAAAAGTCCCATAATTTAAAACATTTTTTCTATAGAAAAGGTCTAAAAAATCTAAAACATTTTTTCTACAGAAAAAGTCGCAGAATCTAAGGCATTTTTTCTGTAGAAACAGTCTCAGAATCTGAAACATTTTTTCTAAAGAAAAAGTCTCAGAATTTGAGATAATTTTTTCTGAGACATTTTTCTATAGAAAAATCTCAGAATCTGAAACATTTTTTCTATAGAAAAAGTCTTAGAATCTGAGACATTTTTTCTATAGTTAAAGACTCAGGATCTGAGACATTTTTTTTTTAGAAAAAGTGTCTGAATCTAAGACATTTTATCTATAGAAAACGTTTTAGAATCTGAGAATTTTTTTCTAAAGAAAACGACTTGGATCTGAGAAATTTTTCGATAGAAAATGGCGCAGATTCCAGAAAATTTTTTCAATAAAAAAAGTCTGAACATTTTAGAACCTAAAGTGTTGCCTTTAAAAAAACATTCCCATTCTGATTTATTTTCGGGAAACTAATCAAAAATAAGGTCATTGTATATTTTTTAGTTATTAATTTAAAACTATTTAGTTTTGTTATTTCAATTTGTGTATGTATATTTTATCCAACTATTGTAATTTAACCAAAGTTAAAATAAAAACCATAAAAGAAAAAAGTCATTTATTTATAGTAAAGCGTGAAAAAAAATTTATATGCAATTAAAAAAATTTTTAATGCAATTTAGCACACAAAGGAGTGCTTTTCTAAGCAAAAATATTTTAATTTTACACACTTTATGTTTATTAGAAGAGAATTTCTAACCTTTAGTTATACACACAATATGTTTATTTGTTGTACACACTTTGTGTTCAAATGTTGAAATTTAAACACATAGTGTATTTTTACCCACTTTATTGTAGGAGAACAGTTACCTACAATAAAGTGGGTAAATTTCAACAAAAATTTATAAGAGTGTAATTTTAAGCAAATCTGTAATATTTTTAAAAAATTGGGCGCTTTATTGAAATTCAAACCCGCCACTCGGTATTCAAAACCAAATATTTTTAAGTAATTTCGCAATTTTTTAAAAAAAATTTAAACCCATACCAATTTTGGACAAAAGGGTGGCCCGGTTGATGAAGAAACCCTCATATATATTTTAAGTTTCATGCAAATCGGTCCATAAGGGTTGAGATACTTCCATTGTAAGACACATTTTCTGGATTAAAATCTGAAATATTATTTGTTTATTAAAAATCTCAGATTCTGAAAAGTTTTTTCTAAGAAGCATTAATATCTAAGAATTTGTCAGACATTATTTTCATCAAAAGTTTATAATTTTTTAAAAGAAAATTTGTAGATTTCGAACATTTTTCCTGTACAAAGATTTCGAGATTTTATTTCAAAAAATCTAATATTCCAAGCGTTTTTTATATAAATAAAGACGAAATCGTGTTTGGGAGGGGGGTTGGGGGTGGGGTGGAGGTAATGGGGGCAGTTAAAAATAAATATTTATAGGCGATGACGAAAAAAATTTTGGGAATTGTGCCCCCCCGTTTTCAAATTCCTGGATACGTCGCTGGTTTAATGACATATTTGCTTTATAAATTTAACGGTTTTTTTCCATTGGTGCATCTTATTTTTCCTTCTTCGGCAGCTGGAATAGCACTTCAACAACCTGTTCACTTGAACACTTTAAACAAACTTTTTAGAGTATAACACTGAAATTTTGATTTTTTTTTCTGCATTTATGAGAATTGCGAAGGAGGCTACACAAGAAATTACTTATATTTTCAGGAAAAATTAGTCAAAAATAACAATATTTTTTTCGAATTTTAAATTATTTTCACAAAAAAATGTCTGCGAAGTTTGTACTATTGCCCAAACCATTGAAGCATGATAATGTTGTGCTGTATAAATTGGCGATCTTTCCAAAGCAAAATTTTTCTAGAAAAAATAACGCTATATTAATTTCTCGTTCCACGCAAAACCCATAGAAGTATTGGTCGAGGATCCGTATAGGTTTCTAAGACATTATACACACAAAAAAAAACCTTGTCAAATTACTAGAAAAAGTCTCGTTATCTCATTTTACCAATATTTGACAGTTTTCCTTGTTTTTTTAACAAAAAATGTTCGATCCTTGTCTTATTGCGCCAAAAAATTTGTAAATTTACAATTTTATTATAAAAAATCTTGTAAAACTACGAAAACCCTCGTAATTTTTACTAGGAATTCTTGTTAAATAGGAGGTAGCAAGAAATCTATTAAAATCACCAAACCTCCTTGTAAGTTTTATCGCGTCAAAATAAAGATGAAACAAAAAATATTGATAAAATTATAAAAACAAAAAAACATTGATAAAAAAAGGATTGCGGAAACCCAGCAAAAAAAGTGCGGAGTACTTCTATTTGGAGTGCTTTAAAACTATAACAAATGTAATGAAATACAACAAAAATAACAAAAAACACAAGAAAAAAACACAAAAGGCAAAATGTTGATGGAAAAAAAATTGATGAAACGAAATATTAATGAAAAACAATTGATGAAAAACAAAATATTGATGAAAAAAAATATTTTTTTCAATTATTTATTTACTTACCCAGTCATGGGATCTTGGACTTTCTCAAGAGGTGTACGTAGTGCGGAAAGTTTCTGACCGTCATTCACTTGGGAGTGAGCAGAAATGATTCCTCTGTTGACTGTCCAAGCAGCTCACTACTTCCGGTCCTAGACCAAGTATTTCCCTGGCAATGGCTTACCAGCATCCGCTAGAAGCTAGCTAGAGTGAGACCAGTCATGTAGCCTGAATGGTCATGGTAGATCCTGACGTCTCAGGCCAATAGGTAAATAAAATTTTGCTGAAGCATGACTGCAACGTGGGATTGGACGCGAAGATAGCAGCCCTATCACCAATCTAAGAAAGGAGGGCTAGCAACCCACTTTTCCGAAAACTTCATTGCTAACGAATCGCCAAACAAACAGCCCCTAAATGATAAACCGAAACCTTCGATGACGACCTTTGCATATCGAACAAGGACTATGATTGGATACTGGAACGTAAGAACCCTAAGGGACAGCGATAACATCAGCGCTAATATGAACTCCAAATACCTGCAGGTGGAACGTGAAATAAGTACACTCACATGAAAATACGGTTGTCGCAACCGTACAAGGTTCCAACCTCGAGCTGAGGTTGTAGCAACCGGCAATCGCCGGTTGCTGCAACCGACAAGTGCCGGTTGCTGCAACCGACAAATGCCGGTTGTAGCAACCGTAATTTGAATTTTAATACCGGTTGTGGCAACCGCAGTGCCGGTTGCTCCAACCAGGGCTATGGTTGTTATATTTTCGATATTTTGCCAAAATTCAAAAAAATCCCAATAAAAAACATGTTTTTTTTTATTTTTATTGTATTTTTTTTTTTATTATTTTCAAAAAATATATTTATATACATGAATAATTACTACAAATATTTAATAAATATTACATTTAAATTGTGTATTGATACATATGCTAAAAATCCCAAACAACGAATTCTTCATTCTTAGATTTTGATACGTTCGAAGAATGTCGAAGTTTTAAATTTTTAACATTAAGTATGTGGTATGTAGCGTTTTCTGAAGTTATTTTGAAACTAAAGAAGTGTCTATCAAAATAGCAAGTTTTAACTTTTTTTATGCACATAAAAAAATTTTCACCGTTTTTCACAACATGCTCTACTATTCCAAAAATTGGTTCGTCGTTGTCGCATGTATTTAAACAGATAACAAGATTTGGTTTTATAATAAAATTTTCAAAGTCCAGCCAATGGAGTTCGTCAACACGTTCGTTAAAAGTATATTTGTTTGTACTTTGAAATTTTGACTTAGCTTTAAAAGAAATATTTAAGTTTGTGTCATTATTTAATAAAAACTTTGCTATTTGAAACTGTTTTTTTATATTCAATGTTTTTAAAATATTAAGCCTATTATTTGAGCTGTAAGCTACCTTTTTGTATATTTGATGTTTTGCCTCGAACCTCATTGAATTTATTTCTGAAACCGGGCCAATTTTAGAAATTATGGACGCATAATGTATCATGTTATGATACTTTGGTTTTAAATGACTACCGGAAAGCTTTATGTATAAATTATGATGATGTCTTACTAAACTTGGTAAAATTTTTGAGGTATTTTGATTTATGACTTTTCGAAAAACAATACTTATTATCTCTATTAGAGATATTAATAAACTCCATTCATCCCAATCACTTGGTATTAAATCTCCAACCAAAAATGGGAAATTTCTGATTAAAATAAACATTTCTGATGCTGTTAATTTAAATTTCTGTTTTTTATCCCAGTCATTGTCAAAAAGTGGGGGTTTTTTAATGCCAGGGCCGAAATTAAATATTTCAATTCGTCTATTTATTTCTTGGGTTGAAATTTTTTTTTTTTTGGAATATTAAAGCTTTTAAAATTAATTTTAGATCGTAATGACATACCCCCTCTAACAAGTCATTCATTATGTCTATACTATAATTTTCTACTATATGAAAATTTTGTAGACTATTCCAAATAGATTCTTCTTTTATTCCTGATTGTGACGTATTTAAATTTTGAATAAGTATCTAAAGAGTAATTTTCGGAGTTTCTTAGACTATTTGCGTTTTCTTCAGTACTGTTTTTTATTTCTGTTGGATTGGATTTGCAGAATCTGCAGAAATGCGTTAATGAAAACGATTCCACGAAACCTAATATTGAGTTCAAACCTAAATTATCACCTCCAATAATTATTGGAATTAATTTTACAACAACATTTTTAATTTGCATACCTTCATTTTGCAACACATTTAATTTTGATATAAGGTTCGAAAAAATGTCATGGTTTCCAAATTTTTTTCTGTCATCAGTTAAAAAAAGCATAGCCAAAAATATGGAATTTAGTTTAGAATTTAAATGTGGTGGTAAACACAAAAGTTTGAGATAGACTGCACCAATTTTTAATTGCCCACTATGTGAACTAAGTGGATTTAATACTTCGAAATCATCGAAGTATATCATTAATGGTAAGTACATCACATTTCCCGTCTGGTTTTCATTAATTTTTGACTTCCAAAATGTACACTGTGTTATATTTCAGATTCTATCTTCTGACGTATTTAGAAAATGTAAATACTTGGAAATTTCTCCTAATAAATTTGTTTCTAAAAAAAATATTTCAAAAAGTTGTTTTATATTAACTATTATATAAAAGAAATCGTTTTTTACTTCAACAATTTCATTGCGAGTAGAATTTTGAATGATTGTTTCGGATCCTAAATAAACAGTTTCGAAATCTACAATTAAATTTAATGATTTCAATTGTTTTAAGATTCTATATTCAGACTTTAAGTCATTTGTACTCATCAAGGAGTTTAAAATTATTTTTAGCTCAAGCAGGTTTTCGTTTTCAATACTATTTGCTGAATTTAATGCATTTTGAATGTGTTTATCGTAAGTTTTAAAAACGTTTTTAAATATTTCTAAAGCAGTCGTCCTTGGTATCCTTATATCACTTAAAACATTTAAAATTACTTTAAGGAAATCTTTTTTTATTGCATCTATAATAAGGACTTGTTCGGGTGTTTCATTATTTGAAATAATAATTTGTTCATTTGTTATTGTCAATAAGTTGTCCTGTAAGCTAATTTCATTATCACTTTCATCAAGAATTGGTGAAACACGGAAATCAACTTGAAAGTGATTATTAGCGTGTTTCATATAAATACGCAAAGACGAAAATACTCGTCGGCAGTCACCATGGTTGCATTCAAAACGAGTGATATTTCTATGTGCACTTCTGAAATGTTTTGAGTAATCTTGGTATGTGTTATATGGATTGTAACAGATTATGCAATTCATATTTTTGTTTTAATACTTAAAGTTATATAAACAAAAATAAATATGAATATAAATATTTAAAAGAAAATCAACAGTAGATACAATATTAAATACAAGACAATATAAAGTTTGAAATGCAGTAAATATTTAATTAAGATAATATAAAATCAATAAAAATTAGAATATGTGTTATATGGATTGAATGCAAGATAAAAATAATTGTTACGAAAATTAAAAAAAAAATTTAAGCTTTTACAACGCGTGACATTTTAATATGATTAATGATTTGTTTAAATATTTGAGGTGATACAAAATAACTATATTAAAAGGAAAGTAAAATATTTAATATAAGATAATATAAAGTTATAAATGGAGTGAATTAGGTTTTGAAAATTAATATCATTAACAAAAATTAGAATGTTGTATGGATTAAATTATTGACTTAACTTCTGCATAACAGATTTAATGGAAGAGTAGTTTAAATCAAAGTTTGTAGTAATACCAAATATGTGTTTTTGAATAAAATTCCAAATTGATGAACACTCGTTAGGATATCGTATATTTAATGCCATAAATAGATAGAAACAGTTTTCAATGGCATCCAAAGGATTGGAAAAATAATATTTTTTTTCACACAGTGTGAGGTATGCTTTCAAATTTTCAAAATTTCCAATAAAAACTATTCTTGGCTGAAGACTTTCATTTGCTTTAAGGCATTCTCTTTCGTAAGTTTCGGAATCTTGAATATTCTATTTAACAAAGTAAAATTATTCTTTTTAAAAAATAAGTTAAAATTTAAATTTTTTTAAAAAAAAAATTTGTGTAGCAATTTTTAATTAATTTTAATAAAATGATACACTCAAAAGAAAAACTCTGTAAAACGACTTTCAATTTGAATTATCAATCTTTCACCAAAAGGATATTTTTACTGAATTCTCTGTCATTCAGTTTTAGAAAATAACAGACACTCAGTTAGAGTTTTAACTGATTCTGATTCTGAATTTAAAAATGTTTTTGAACATATTTTAAACAGATTTTTTTCTAAATTTACAGAAACAATTTGCTGTCATTCTTTTTTCAAGAAAATTTTCTATGTTTTTTTTCAAAGTCCCGGCTAAAAATGTTGAATACTATCATATATGATATCATATATGAGACCATATACAGTATCATATATAGTATCAAATATGGTGTCATATATGAACATATTCCAAAATTGGCGCTTATAAAAGACACGATCATATATGACCCAATATATGTGATCATATATTGTATCATATATTGGGTCATATATTGTGTCATATATTGGATCATATATTGGATCATATATGATCTTGTTTTCAATTTGTTTTACATTCTTTTTCTTATTTTTTAATTATTTTTTCATCTTAACATATAGTTATAGATTATTATGTATATATTCACCAGAATTGCAAACGGTGTACATAAGTATAATTAAAAATAAAAAATATTTTTTTTATTCATTATGGTGTTTTTCATATATTTCAATGAAAACCTTTAGTTTGATAATTTTGATTTTTTACTTACGCCGTTTGCATTTTTGGTGACCATATAAAAATATATAATTTAACTTATATTTAAACACATTTTGATAGAAAAAAAAAAATTAACATAAAGATTTAAAGGATTTCTCAAGAAGAGAGCAAAGGGCTTATTAAAGGAAGGATGATTTCCTTGTTGTTTTCTTGTTTTATTGTTAATTCAGATTTTCTTCAGACTTAGCGTTTTTTGTTATGCTATAAACCTCATTTGAGCATATTTACAGTCAAAATCTATAAAAAAAAAGATATAAAATATTAATATATAAGGTATTTCTAGACGTTTTATTTTATTAGATGACATGTCACAGGCTTAATTCCGTTTGGAATTGTAATAAGTGGTTTACTCGTAAAACGCAAAACGATTATTTTTTTCGGAATAAAATCACTTTCAAAAATCAAAGTGGGATTGAATTGCATAGGAGTGGATTTTATTCCGAAAAAATATTTTGTTTTACGTTTTAAGAGGAAAACTTTCAAACCACTTCGGAACGGAATTGACTCTGTGACAGGCCCTTAAGTATTACCAACAATAGCATTTGGTGCTGATGGGTTTTAATGATAACACTGATATCATTTAAAGAAACAACCATGTGCCTTTAAATATTGACTTCTTAGATACATATATGTTAATAGAGTTTATTTTGTTAAGACCATGGGATGCTTAAGACCATCGAATACTTTTTACGGAATTTCAACTGAAAAAATATTAAAAATAATTCCACATTTCTTTTATATTCCAGCAAAAAATAACTTGCTACTACTAAAAACATTTTTTACTCATAATAAGCAAATGAGTACTTAAAACTTTTATTAAAAGCAAGATATTTAGTAGTATGTATATTAACTTACTGGGTTATGTTTGTTAGGATATTTGAAGGAGAGGGATAAATAAACTATTAATACTTACATCATGCCGACAATATTTTCCATGTAGGTAAGGTGACAGTCTTCTTGTGATTGTTAGTAAAAACGTTGTCCTTCCCAAATCGTAACTTAATATCAAAACTGATTATACGTTCTTTTCATTTCCGACAGTAAGGGATGTCAAAAGTTTGTAGTGTTGAAATCGTAGTGATAACGTTTTGGTGGTGCATATGATTTTTCTCCCAAGTTGAGTGAGCTGAACGTTGCTGTAACTCGTAACTCGACCTTCAAACTGCATATATGTTCTTTCCATTTCCAATTTGCTATTGCGACAGTAAGGGATTTCAAAATAGTTTGTAGTGTTGAAATCGTAGTGATAACGTTATGGTGGCGCATATGTTCTCTCTTTCAAGTAAGTAGAAGAGCTTTCTTCAACTCGTAACTCGGTATAAAAACTGCTTATACGATCCTTTTATATACAATTTGATATAGCGACCATTAAGGGATTTGTAAAAAGTTTGTAATATTGAAATCGTTGTGGTAACATTATGGTGGTGCATATGCCCTCTCCTCCAAGTTGCGAAAGCTTAACGTACCTGCGTAGTTTAATTTTCTTCAACATCAAAGAACTCAATAATATTGTTTTTTCGACATTTTGAATACGAAAATTTCCAGTTCATCTTGTTTTGGAATAAAATGTCCACGCTTATACTTGTTATGACGATGAACTGGAAAAAAATGAAAACATGATTTTAGAATTCTTTATATATATTAATGAAAACTTACCTTTTCCAACATTTTTCTATGTAAAAGTAATTTTTTAAGCAGAATATTTTGCAAGTAGGTCAATAGTAGTTAAATTATTTATATGCACCGGTATTGCGGTTATGTTTATGTATATATAAGTTAATCAATGGTAATAAAATATAATTTTATTCGTAAATTTTTTTTTGTAATTCTGATTCAAATTTGCATACATATATGGTATCATATATGATGGTATATATAGTACATGGTTTACATACGACCTCATATATGGGATTGATTTATGCATACATGGTCACATATATGTTTCCTTATAAGTCATATATGATCATATAAAGATCAATACATAGCCATATATGAACATACACATTTATTTTTAGCCGGGGTGTTAATTTTTTTATACAATGAAAATCATTTTTCTGAACATATTTTTAGCAGATTATTTTGAAATTTTACATAAATAGTTTGCTGTCATTATTTTTACAAAAATTATATAATTAAGACAAATGAGACTAATAATTGACAAAACTTAAAAAAAAATAGTAGATTATATTGCTAATTTTACAGAAACATTGTTTTTTTTTTTAAACTTTAAATTAAAAAAAACTATTAAAGTTTTCATTAAAACAAATTTTCTAAAAACAAAACTTTTCTAGAAAATATCTTAACACATTTTTCTGCTGTTTTGACAGATTTCTCTGCTGATTTCACCTAGATAATCATGAGAGATTTTTAGCACACCGTATCTGCTAAAATCAGCAGATTTCTCATATAACTCAAAATGGGTGTATTTTCAGCAGATTTTTCTGCTGATTGGACAGAGAATTTATTTTAAGTGTATGTTTTATCATTTTTGTTATCATCAAAATTATGAAGCTTTGTATAAAGCTCCATCAATGTGGTTACAAAGTTTTTTTTTTTTTTTAATTTCCACGAAATATTACTTTTAAAGCAATGAATATACTTGTAACTCCTTTTTTAAACTTACAGTAAAATGAGTAATGAATTTTTCCTGTATCTCGATTTTTGATGCTTTTAGATTTTTTTTTGAAGTACGATTCTTTATAACCAACGATGGAAACATATAAGGTAGTAAAACAAATGCCATAGGTACCCTTTATAAAAAGTACCTTTTATAAAAAGTACCTTTTATAAAAAGTACCTTTTATAAAAAGTACCTTTTATAAAAAGTACCTTTTATAAAAAGTACCTTTTATAAAAAGTACCTTTTATAAAAAGTACCTTTTATAAAAAGTACCTTTTATAAAAAGTACCTTTTATAAAAAGTACCTTTTATAAAAAGTACCTTTTATAAAAAGTACCTTTTATAAAAAGTACCTTTTATAAAAAGTACCTTTTATAAAAAGTACCTTTTATAAAAAGTAACTTTTATAAAAAGTACCAATGAAATTTTTCACATTAGACATTAGTAATGCTACCAATTTCCTAACGGACACTGGCATTGACTGAAACAATGACAATGCTAAAAATTTCATTAGAATTACTTTTAATATGAACTGAAGTCGTCAATTAATTAGTCCATTTATTAAAATAGTCCCATGTATGATTTTGATAGTGTTAAAACTTTTTTAATATTTTACTTGTTTAAAATCTCAAGACTCAATGGGATAATGGAAA
The DNA here is from genome assembly GCA_963921195.1 of Pegoplata infirma. NCBI lineage: Eukaryota > Metazoa > Arthropoda > Insecta > Diptera > Anthomyiidae > Pegoplata > Pegoplata infirma. Next base: position 99,030 of record CAWUER010000122.1, read on the forward strand.
TAAAACTTAAGTAGCTGTCCAGAATAAAATTACGTAGCATCGAAATGACGTAAAACAAGTGAGAGTGTATAATACCCTCCAACATATATAAAAAAATTGCAGGGGCGTTTTTTATTGGGTGGGGGGTTAGTAGAGGTCATTGGGGAACACATAAACCCATGCGGAAAATGTTTAAAAATTCATTTATTATGCGTTTTGAGCTTAAGTAATACAATTTTATCATTATTTAAAAACATTTTTAATATCCACGCCCACAAAAGGGGGGCGGGCAAAAAACGATTTTGTTTTAATTTTCTAATTCCAAGTGCAGGACCTATTAGATTTAATGTTTTTATTGAAGTGAGGAAAAGTACAAATAAAAATACAATTGACAAAATTGATAAATAAACAAAACAAATTTGTTCTAAAAACAATTTTACAATTAAACAAGTATTATTTCAAAACACTATTTTAACAGGACCTAGAACTTTTTCTGACATCAAATTGTTTCATTTGCTTAACAAAAATACAAAAAAAAAACTTTGAAAATATGGCGTTTTTTCAGAGGTTAGTTAAGTTCTTCAAGGGGAACTTTTTTCCCCCTGGTCCGATTTTGCCCATTTACGAACTTAACCTGCCGATGACCAAAACACAAAATACTGCTAAACTTAACGAGTCTATCTCTTTTATTTTAGACTGCATCGTGTCTTATACAGACGGATGGACGGACATTCTTAAAAAGTCTTCGAATCGATGATAGATCAGAAATATATATACTTTATGGGGTCCCCGACCGATATTTCGATGCGTTGCAAACGGAATGACAAAGTGACTATACCCCCATACTGTAGTTGGAGGGTATAAAAACGCTTGTTTGAGGCTACCCACAAATTTTATTCAAACATTTTTGGTATACGTGACGTTATTTGATTCTGGTTATACCCTTTTATTTAAATTTTCTGTTTGCAACTTACTAATCTGAAAATAGCTGTATCGTTTGACGAAAAAACTGGAAATAACTTCAGGTATTCATAAGTAGACATGCTTTCTTTCTGTAACAGATTTTGCCGAAAATCATAACAATTTAACCATTTTAAAATGAATTCATCATTAAAATCAGCATTCGTTTTAATAAAATTAATATCACATTCATTGGTAGATGATTCTAAAAAATTAAACAGGATAATTGTTAAAATCAAACTCGACCATCATATACGATTTACATACCACAAACTTCAAATGGTATAGTTTTTGTGGTTGTGTACGACTTCTTATTTATAAGACCAACTGAAATTAATTGTTTTCGTAGATTTCCGTAAGCATCGTATAGTTTTCCAGAAGCTCTTTGGTATTTTACTCCGTAGGAGTAGTATATCTCTGGTATTTCTTTATTAAAAACTTTGCAGATTGTATCAGCTATGTACATAAAGTCTTCCTTTTTTAATCTGTTTATGATTAAAAAAACAAATGTAATTTAAAATAACAATTCGTTAATATTTTATACTGCCCCTAAAAACTAATAACAAAAGCCAAAAACCTCCCAATAAAACACCCAATTGGTCTTTATATAGATTTTGGAGACCCGATTCCAAATCTGCCATTGATATTTTTCTAGCAAGTACCGAGATATTCGTTTTTTTTATCACAAATCATATAATTTGTTTATAAACAATAACATATTTATAAACAATAACAAATTATGGACAAAACAATAGAATGGATCTTCAATGTGGTTTTTGCACACCTTTATTTTGCTTGCCCATCGTTATTGCCATTTGTACTTAAATCTGAAACTTTTTGTTTAATTAAATAATTATAATAGTTTTCTTTTATTTAACACACAACTTTTTAATTTATTTCATTTATATTTTAGATTTATTAATATTTCTGCGCTATACAACGTCTTTTTTCGCACAAAACTAAATTTCTTGTATTTTTGTTTATTTTTAAACAGCTGTTTATGGCAACAAAGATGCAAGCCGATCAGCTCAAGCCAATTTGCGCGCCGCCGCCGATCAATTTGCAAATAAGAAAATAATTGATCAGAAAGATATAAGTGAGCGAAAGGAAAACAAAAAACAACCTGAGTTGCTAACTAAAGTTAACATGGCACCAATTTCGGGAAACTGGATATAAATAAATTACCCAAATTTTTTTCGATTTTGGATAAAACTGCTGGCATTCAAAAGCTTTAAAAAATGTCCTGGTTAATTTCATTACTCCGCGTAAAGGCGGGTTAATTGACAAATATTTAAAAATGTAATGTGCATAGGGTAAACAGACATAGGTGTACAGCCAAGGTTTAATTTGAACTATTTTCATCGACTTTCTAGCCCTTTTTAAACTAGGTCCGCAACTAGGTTACATCTGTTTTGAAAGTAAGCTTATTAAGTTTGTAGACCGTTATCTTTATGACTTTTAAATTGAACCAGGAATGTTTTTTGTGATATTTAATTTTTACAAAAAAGTGCTTAATTTGTTGTTTATAAAGTTTTTAAATGCGAATATCTTAAAAATTGTACGTGATAGAAAAATTTTGAAGTCAGATTTGAAATCAGATGTTTCAAATCTATTTGATTCATGTATTCTGAATCATGGAAATATGAGTTTGTTTAACAGTGTTTTCAAAAGTGAAGGGTAATATAAACGTTAAACACTACGCATAAAAAGACACAAAAATACAAAAAATAATGAAAACAAATGCTTTCAAACCTTAAATACCTTAATCATTCTGATTGAATTACAAATTGCTTTATAGTTTCAATGACATAAAGCTTTGTGTAAAACCGCCTTGATTCTACTTTTGCATATACTAAAAGTACAACTTACTCAATATTAGCATTGTGTTCAAAGAGATATTCGATGATGATTTTTGATATGAGGACCTGTTCAGCATTATCAAACCATTTTTCGTTCGCATATTTTTGCTTACAATATCTAAATCGTATACTTTGAATATTTTCTAAAATCTGATTAAAATGATTATTATTATTATTTTGAAGAAATATTATTTTTTTTTATATTTTTGTTACATACTTCAGAATTAAAAATCTGCATAATGTCAGTTCTTGAGTAAGAATTTATCTGATTGTCATTAATAGGTTTTTGAGAACTTTGGGATTGTTTAGATTTTAATTGGACTTGTACTGAACATCCAGCCTCCTCAAGTAATTCGGAAGTCTCCACATTATTAGTTATTTGAAATTCTATTCAAAAAAATTATTCGTTAATTAAAAAAAATATTAAGATTACTGTGTTTTCAACCTGCATCGACGTCAACCACTCGTAACCCCCAGCCTTGTATATTTTTAAAATGTTCAATATAATCGGACAAAAAGCTGTCACTTATAATATTCATTGAAATGTTATCAGTAAACTGTATAACACCACGAATGTTGAAATGATCTTTAACTAAAAAAGAAAAAAATGTTATACAGATTTTTTAGCCTTAACTTAAATTAATTTTAAATAAGGATAACATGTTATTTGATTTGACTATCGTACCATGGACGTTATGCAAAACGTCTCCGCCATAAATAAATGTTTGGTTTAGCCGAATATTAAGCTCTAACTTGTTATATTTAACAAAATGTAACAGGTTTGGTATTTTATTTTTGTCTTACAATCGATTAAAAAAGAACTGAAAATTATATGTACCTTAGACCGACTCACCTTATATGGACAAAAAAAAAGTTAAAGTTGTACCCCCCTTAAAATTAACTTTGACATGTTTTATGAATATTCCCAAAATATTTGGGCTCTAGCGATAATCTCCCGTGAGCTAAACCGCGTCAAAAAATGGTCCAAAAATGGTATTTTTCATGAATAAAAAAATCAGTAAATTTTTTTTTGTCCAATGAATGACCAAATATAATAGATATTTAGGAATTCTTTGATTCTGCATTAAAACATTTTAAAAATCTAACCACAGACTCGAGATAACGAGATGTTTACGTCAGTTTTTTGATGCTTTTCAAATCGATTTTAATGAAAACTTAAATAACTTTGGTATTTTTTGTCCTATTTTCACTTCTAATACATCGTTAGAAAGGTGTTGACCACCGCTTGGGATTTTAGTCAAAAATTAACCCTTAACTGCACTGTCTAACTTTTTTATAACATTTACTTCGACATCATTAAAAACCGTTTTATAAACACAAAAAGCATATCTTTGTGCAGGAAACACGTTTAATTAATATATTTGTCCACAATTACTTTAACCCATGCATGATCAAAATATTTTGGCAATCATTTTTAAAAAAGTTTTTGCGGAAATTATTGAAAGCTAGTTGTAATACTTTAAAAAAATAAAATTAAATAAGGTTTTGTTTATATTAGTCAAAAATTAACCCTTAACTGCACTGTCTTACTTTTTTATAACATTTACTTCGACATCATTAAAAACCCATTTTATAACCACAAAAAGCATATCTTTGTGCAGGAAACACAAATAATTTAACCCATGCATGATCAAAATATTTTGTCAAACATTTTTAAAAAAGTTTTAAGCACGTCTAGATAAACAAAAACCTTATTTAATTATATTTTTTAAAGTATTACAACTAGCTTTCAATAATTTCCGCAAAAACTTTTTTTAAAAATGTTTGGCAAAATATTTTGATCATGCATGGGTTAAATTAATTGTGGCCAAATATAATAATAAAACGTGTTTCCTGCACAAAGATATGCTTTTTGTGGTTATATAATGGGTTTTTAATGATGTCGAAGTAAATGTTATAAAAAAGTAAGACAGTGCAGTTAAGAGTTAATTTTTGACTAAAATAAACAAAACCTTATTTTATTTTATTTTTTTAAAGTATTACAACTAGCTTTTAATAATCTCCGCAAAAACTTTTTTAAAAATGTTTGCCAAAATATTATGATCATGCATGGGTTAAATTAATTGTAGCCCAATATATTAAGTAAACGTGTTTCCTACACAAAGATACGATTTTTGTGGTTATAAAATGGGTTTTTAATGATGTCGAAGTAAATGTTATAAAAAAGTTAGACAGTGCAGTTAAGGGTTAATTTTTGACTAAAATCCCAAGCGGTGGTCAACACCTTTCTAACGATGTATTAGAAGTGAAAATCGGACAAAAAATACCAAAGTTATTTAAGTTTTCAGTAAATTCGAATTGAAAAGCATCAAAAAACTGACATAAACATCTCGTTATCTCGAGTCTGTGGTTAGATTTTTAAAATGTTTTAATGCAGAATCAAAGAATTCCTAAATATCTATTATATTTGGTCATTCATTGGACAAAAAAAAAATTGCTGAATTTTATATTCATGAAAAATACCATTTTTGGACCCTTTTTTGACGCGGTTTAGCTCACGGGAGATTATCGCTAGAGCCCAAATATTTTGGGAATCTTCATAAAACATGTCAAAGTTCATTTTGAGGGGGGTACATCATCAACTTTTTTTTTTGAGTCACTCTAATGTACCTGCTTTATATATATCTTCATTTTTTAATTTTTCAATGTAGCTTATCTTAACAATTGCAGAGACATCGTTGTAATTCACATTAATAAAACAAGCCATTGTCTGCAAAAAAAAAAAAAATTAAAAGATTGTATTTCCAAGATTACCTATTCCATACATTCTGAGACAGAATCTGACACTATTTCTATTAGAAAAATATCTTGGCGTCCGACAGTTTTTCTGTAAAAAAAATGTCTCTGAATCTAACACTTTTTCTTTAAGGGTGGTTGAAAGAAACCCCCTTAAAGAAAAAGTCTCTACAGTGAAAGACTCAGATTCTAAAATATTTTTCTTTTAGAATAAGTCTCAGGTTCTGAGACATTTTTTCTATAGAAAAATTCTATTTAAAATATCTGAGACTTATTCTATAGGAAAACTTTCTCAAAAGCTGAGACTTTTTCTGTAGCAAAAAAGTCTCACAGCCTGAGACTTCCTGAAAAAAAAAATTCTCAGTTTATAAGATATTTCTCCATATAGACTTAGATGCTGAGCATATTTTTCTATAGAAACAAATCTAAAGATTATTAAAATTATTAAAAACAAAACTTACGTGAATTTGCATTAATTTTCTTGATTTATTTATTTGGATGTCGAATCGATTTATATTTTTATTAATTTAATTTTTTTTTTTTAAATTTTTTTGTTGACATTTGAAAGGCAGGCACAATTTTAATTTTAAAAGTTATCACAACTTCTACTTACGGTTGCTACAACCGAGAATTCGAAGTTGTAGCAACTTTTTTTTGAGTTTGTGGTAACTGGCATAGAAACAAATCTAAAGATTATTAAAATTATTAAAAACAAAACTTACGTGAATTTGCTTTAATTTTCTTGATTTATTTATTTGGATGTCGAAACGATTTATATTTTTATTAATTTTATTTTTTATTTAAAATTTTTTTGTTGACATTTGAAAGGCAGGCACAATTTTAATTTTAAAAGTTATTACAACTTCAACTTACGGTTGCTACAACCGAGAATTCGAAGTTGTAGCAACTTTTTTTTGAGTTTGTGGTAACTGCCACAAAAAAATTTGAAAAAAGTTTCAACAACCTCAATTTACGGTTGCTGCAACCGTATACAGTTGTGACAACCGTAGCTCAGTTGTAGCAACCGTAAGCCGGTTACGACAACCGTATTGCGGTTGTGGCAACCTCAATCTTACCGATTTTTTATGTGACTGTAGGTATGGTCTTGCTATTTTAGGATTGAGTGAAGTGCGATGGACAGGCTCAGGAGAATTTTCGTCCCCTACACTCACAGCAAAATACGGTTGTCTCAACCGTAAAAGGTTCCAACCTCAGATTGAGGTTGCGGCAACCGGTAAATTTACGGTTGTAGCAACCGACAATTTACAGTTGTGGCAACCGACAAATGCCGGTTGCAGCAACCTCAAATAACGGCATTTGTCGGTTATGGCGACCGTATTGCCGGTTGTCCCAACCGTAGCTGTGTTAAATAAATTTTCAATATTATACCAAATTACAAAGAAATCCCAACAAACAAACACGTTTTTTTATTTTTTTTTTTGTTTTTTTTTATTATTTGTAAAAAAATATAGTAATTTTAACGTCTTAATACTAAAAATATTTAATAAATGTTACATTTTAAAGTTGCATTAATACGTATGACTAAGATCCCATAAAACCAATTATTCTCCTCAAAATCTGAGACTTTTTCTATAGGAGAATGTTTCAGAATCTGAGATTTTTTCTACAGGATCAGGATCTGAGACTTTTTGTATAGGAAAAAATTTAAAAGTCTTAGATTCTGAGACATTTTTTTATAGAAAAAGTCTCAGATTCTGAGTAATTTTTTCTACAGAAAAAGTATCAGATTCTGAGACATTTTTTCTATAGAAAAAGTCTCAGATTCTGAGACATTTTTTCTATAGAAAAAGTCTCAGATTCTGAGACATTTTTCCTGTAGAAAAAGTCTCAGATTCTGAGACATTTTTTCTATAGAAAAAGTCTCAGATTCTGAGATATTTGTTCTATTGAAAAAGTGTCAGATTCTGAGACTTTTTCTATAGAAAAACTGTCAGATTTTGAGACTTTTTCTATAGAAATTCTATTTCGATTCTGAGACTTTTTCTATAGAGAAAACTCTCTCAGATTCTGAGACTTTTTCTATAGAGAAAACTGTCTCAGATTCTGAGACTTTTTCTATAGAAAAACTGTCTCAGATTCTGAGACTTTTTCTATAGAAAAACTGTCTCAGATTCTGAGACTTTTTCTATAGAAAAACTGTCTCAGATTCTGAGACTTTTTCTATAGAAAAACTGTCTCAGATTGTGAGACTTTTTCTATAGAAAAACTGTCTCAAATTCTGAGACTTTTTCTATAGAAAAACTGTCTCAGATTCTGAGACTTTTTCTATAGAAAAACTGTCTCAGATTCTGAGACTTTTTCTATAGAAAAGATGTCTCAGAATCTGAGACTTTTTCTATAAAAAAATTTCCCAAATCTGAGAATTTTTATTTTTCTATAGAAAAAGTCTCAGATTCTGAGACATTTTTTCTATAGAAAAAGTCTCAGATTCTGAGACATTTTTTCTATTGAAAAAGTCTCAGAATCTGAGACTTTGTCTATAGAAAAAAAGGCTTAGAATCTGAGACTTTTTCTATAGAAAAAATGACTCAGAATCTGTAATTTTGTCTATAGAAATCTGAGACTTTTTCAATAGAAAAAATGTCTCAGAATCTGAGACTTTTTCTATAGAAAAAATGACTCAGAATTTGTAATTTTGTCTATAGAAAAAATAACTCCGAATCTGAATCTTTTTCAAAAGAAAATTTGTCTCAGAATCTGAGACTTTTTCTATAGAAAAAATGTCTCAGAATCTGTGACTTTTTCTTTAGAAAATTTAGAATCTAAGACTTTTTCCATAGAGAAATGTTGCAGAATTTGAGACTTTTTCAATAGAAAAAATGTCTCAGAACCTGAGACTTTTTCTATAGAAAAAATGTTTCAGAACCTGAAACTTTTTCTATAGAAAAAATGTCTCGGTATCTGAAACTTTTTCTATAGAAAAAATGTCTCAGATTCTGACACTTTTTCAATAGAAAAAATCTCAGAATCTGAGACAATTTTTCTATAGAAAAAGTCTCAGAATCTGAGACAATTTTTCTATAGAAAAACTCTCAGAATCTGAGACAGTTTTTCTATAGAAAAAGTCTCAGAAACTGAGACAGTTTTTCTATAGAAAAAGTCTCAGAATCTGAGACAATTTTTCTATAGAAAAAGTCTCAGAATCTGAGACAATTTTTCTATAGAAAAAGTCTCAGAATCTGAGACTAAGATCCCATAAAACCAATTATTCTCCTCAAAATCTGAGACTTTTTCTATAGGAGAATGTTTCAGAATCTGAGATTTTTTCTACAGGATCAGGATCTGAGACTTTTTGTATAGGAAAAAATTTAAAAGTCTTAGATTCTGAGACATTTTTTTATAGAAAAAGTCTCAGATTCTGAGTAATTTTTTCTACAGAAAAAGTATCAGATTCTGAGACATTTTTTCTATAGAAAGTCTCAGATTCTGAGACATTTTTTCTATAGAAAAAGTCTCAGATTCTGAGACATTTTTCCTGTAGAAAAAGTCTCAGATTCTGAGACATTTTTTCTATAGAAAAAGTCTCAGATTCTGAGATATTTGTTCTATTGAAAAAGTGTCAGATTCTGAGACTTTTTCTATAGAAAAACTGTCAGATTTTGAGACTTTTTCTATAGAAATTCTATTTCGATTCTGAGACTTTTTCTATAGAGAAAACTCTCTCAGATTCTGAGACTTTTTCTATAGAGAAAACTGTCTCAGATTCTGAGACTTTTTCTATAGAAAAACTGTCTCAGATTCTGAGACTTTTTCTATAGAAAAACTGTCTCAGATTCTGAGACTTTTTCTATAGAAAAACTGTCTCAGATTCTGAGACTTTTTCTATAGAAAAACTGTCTCAGATTGTGAGACTTTTTCTATAGAAAAACTGTCTCAAATTCTGAGACTTTTTCTATAGAAAAACTGTCTCAGATTCTGAGACTTTTTCTATAGAAAAACTGTCTCAGATTCTGAGACTTTTTCTATAGAAAAGATGTCTCAGAATCTGAGACTTTTTCTATAAAAAAATTTCCCAAATCTGAGAATTTTTATTTTTCTATAGAAAAAGTCTCAGATTCTGTGACATTTTTTCTATAGAAAAAGTCTCAGATTCTGAGACATTTTTTCTATTGAAAAAGTCTCAGAATCTGAGACTTTGTCTATAGAAAAAAAGGCTTAGAATCTGAGACTTTTTCTATAGAAAAAATGACTCAGAATCTGTAATTTTGTCTATAGAAATCTGAGACTTTTTCAATAGAAAAAATGTCTCAGAATCTGAGACTTTTTCTATAGAAAAAATGACTCAGAATTTGTAATTTTGTCTATAGAAAAAATAACTCCGAATCTGAATCTTTTTCAAAAGAAAATTTGTCTCAGAATCTGAGACTTTTTCTATAGAAAAAATGTCTCAGAATCTTTGACTTTTTCTTTAGAAAATTTAGAATCTAAGACTTTTTCCATAGAGAAATGTTGCAGAATTTGAGACTTTTTCAATAGAAAAAATGTCTCAGAACCTGAGACTTTTTCTATAGAAAAAATGTTTCAGAACCTGAAACTTTTTCTATAGAAAAAATGTCTCGGTATCTGAAACTTTTTCTATAGAAAAAATGTCTCAGATTCTGACACTTTTTCAATAGAAAAAATCTCAGAATCTGAGACAATTTTTCTATAGAAAAAGTCTCAGAATCTGAGACAATTTTTCTATAGAAAAACTCTCAGAATCTGAGACAGTTTTTCTATAGAAAAAGTCTCAGAAACTGAGACAGTTTTTCTATAGAAAAAGTCTCAGAATCTGAGACAATTTTTCTATAGAAAAAGTCTCAGAATCTGAGACAATTTTTATATAGAAAAAGTCTCAGAATCTGAGACAATTTTTATATAGAAAAAGTCTCAGAATCTGAGACAATTTTTCTATTGAAAAAGTCTCAGAATCTGAGACAGTTTTTATATAGAAAAAGTCTCAGAATCTGAGACAGTTTTTATATAGAAAAAGTCTCAGAATCTGAGACAGTTTTTCTATAGAAAAAGTCTCAGAATCTGAGACAGTTTTTCTATAGAAAAAGTCTCAGAATCTAAGACAGTTTTTCTATAGAAAAAGTCTCAGAATCTGAGACAGTTTTTCTATAGAAAAAGTCTCAGAATCTGAGACAGTTTTTCTATAGAAAAAGTCTCAGAATCTGAGACAGTTTTTCTATAGAAAAAGTCTCAGAATCTGAGACAGTTTTTCTATAGAAAAAGTCTCAGAATCTGAGACAGTTTTTCTATAGAAAAAGTCTCAGAATCTGAGACAGTTTTTCTATAGAAAAAGTCTCAGAATCTGAGACAGTTTTTCTATAGAAAAAGTCTCAGAATCTGAGACAGTTTTTCTATAGAAAAAGTCTCAGAATCTGAGACAGTTTTTCTATAGAAAAAGTCTCAGAATCTGAGACAGTTTTTCTATAGAAAAAGTCTCAGAATCTGAGACAGTTTTTCTATAGAAAAAGTCTCAGAATCTGAGACAGTTTTTCTATAGAAAAAGTCTCAGAATCTGAGACAGTTTTTCTATAGAAAAAGTCTCAGAATCTGAGACAGTTTTTCTATAGAAAAAGTCTCAGAATCTGAGACAGTTTTTCTATAGAAAAAGTCTCAGAATCTGCGACAGTTTTTCTATAGAAAAAGTCTCAGAATCTGAGACTGTTCTTGTATAGAAAAGTCTCAGAATCTGAGACAGTTTTTTATAGAAAAGTCTCAGAATCTGAGACAGTTTTTCTTTAGAAAAAGTCTCAAAATCCGTGACAGTTTTTCTATAGAAATGTCTCAGAATCTGAGATAGTTTTTTATAGAAAAAGTCTCAGAATCTGAGACAGTTTTTCTATAGAAAAAGTCTCAGGAGTCTGAGAAACTTTTTGTAAAGAAACATTTTCAGATTTTGAGACAGCTTACCATCGAAAGCTTCGGATTCTTGGAAATTAAACTTTTTCTGGCTTTAAGGCATTTTTTTTACAAAAGGAGTCACAGATTTTGAGAAGGTGTCTTTATTATTTGAAGTCGGCGAGTTCCATAAACTTAAAGACTAAATTTTGAAGATTTCGAACTTCCTGCACATGATCCATTTTTGTTGTCAAAAATCTATACATAGCAGCTTCAGGGAGGCATTTTTAGTATCCGCAATGTGGAAATCATTTTTGATGATACGGAGACATATTCCTTTATATGGGTGAAATCAAAAAATGTCAACCAAACCATGTAATCGTGTAATATCTCATACATGGGTTAAAGTATTCGCATATTTTTTAATGTACAACGTCGCATAGATTGGCGTTCTACATAACTAACAACAATCCGGATACTAGTAAGCTATTTTAACCAAGTTATTTTCATTTTTGTAGGCCAAATGTAAACTCCGTCGCCAATAACCATTTCAGTTTTTAAACTTTAACCGGTTATATCTTAAAAACCAATAAACCAAGAGCTTAATAATTGACTACATTTTTAAAGAGGGAATGTTGACGTTCTTAAAAAAAAATTTATATAGTCATAACTATCTCTTTTACCCATACAAACACGGCTTCAATTGTGTAACGATTTTTCGACACTTTTTTTAGACATTGTGGAACCCGACAATTTTGTTGCTTTTGACGTATCATGTTTAGAAAAATAATATGTTATTGCCCCATTTATTAAACGCGAGGCTATAAAGTATCATTGTGCATCATTGGTTTCAAGTTTTTTCATTGCATATTAATTTTCCGGTATGAAAAGCTGAATCATAAATGAAAAATCGAAAAATGCTGTAAACTCCGTCTCCACGTTTACAACAAAACTACTTATCGTGTATCTGAAATATCGTCATATTTTGACGTATATAGTTGACATCTAATGATTTTTTTTCGGAAACCAATTTCCGACAAATAGTTTTTGAAAAAATAGGCAAAAAGTGACGAAATGTAAACTCCGTCTCTGTAAACTCCGTCAACTTTTTTTTTTTTTTGCAGATAGCAATAAAAAACTTTATGTAGTTGTTAAACCCGATGCAAATATTAACACTAGTCATTCAAAAAATAAAAAAAACTCATTTTAACAGATATAAAAAAAAAAATATTTTATATTTCCTTAGAAAAATCCTGCTAAAAACGAAATAATTGTAAAATCTTTAATAACAAAAACAAGAAAAAAATCCTAATTACAAAAATTGTTAGTAATTACATAAATAAGTTTTTTAAATTACAATAAAATGTTTTTAAAAAAAATTCAAAAAATTTAATGTATTTTTCTACGGTGAATGTAAACTCCTTCACCAAAAAAATCGTAAAATTGTCGATAAAATTTGTTTGAAACAATTTGTAGAAGAGATTTTTTATAGTTATATTAGTAGTGATGTAACATATCGATTTTAATAAAAAAATTCACCAAAAATTAAAATTTTTTGTTTGTACAATTTTGGCTCAAAAACACTGACATTTTTTGATTTCACCCATATCTATTAATTTAAAGAAAAAAGGATATTTTTTAAACTGTTGTAGCCTTCATTGTAAAAAAACTTACCTCAATTCTGCTGTATTTGTATTTATTTCACAAAAAAATATAAAATTTATTTTCAAATATTTTGTTTTATTTTATGACAAAACAAAAATTTTTGAAGTTTTGTTATTTGAATTATCAGTAGAGGGAACCGGTAATATGTGTTTGTGGCAACCGTCAAATGCCGTTATTTACGGTTGCTACAACCGGGGCTTGCAGTTGTAGCAACTTTTTTTTTTAATTTTGTGGCAACTGGCTCAAAAATATTTTAAAAAAGTTATAACAACCTCAATTTACGGTTGCTGCAACCTCGTACGGTTGGGACAACCGCAAGCCGGTTACGACAACCGTATTGCGGTTGTGGCAACCTCATTCCAACCGATTTTTTATGTGAGTGTACTTCCCAAACAACCATGTTATATTCGGGAAAAGAGATTGGTTGCAACCATGAATCTGGTGTTGGATTGATGGTTATAAAAAATGCTTTGAAAAGTCTAATTAGCTGGAAGCCTGTTTCTGACCGAATACTGCTAGCTCGTTTTGCATCTAAGATCAGAAATATTATCCAGTGCTATGCCCCAACTGAAACTGCCAAAGATGACGTAAAAAATTCCTTTTATGGACAGTTAAATGCAACTTACGATACTGTTCCACGTGGTGATATTATTATTGTAATGGGTGATATGAATGTTAAAGTGGGAAATAATAATGAATCTTTAGAACATATTATGGGTAAGCGTGGCCTCGGCACTCGAAACGATAACGGTGAACGTTTTATTGGTTCTTGCAATGCCAGAAAACTAGTCATTGGTGGCACACTATTTGAACATAAAACGTGCCATAAACTAACCTGGCGGTCTCCTGATAGACATAACACAGCAAATCAAATTGATCACTGTGCTATAAGCCACCGTTATAGAAAATGTCTCCTAGATGTACGCAACAAAAGAGGGGCAGACATAGGCCAATCCCGAGATCACTATTTGGTGGTTGAAAAAATTCGCCTCTGTACAGCAGCAATTCAAAAAAGGTCGAACAACATACGGCCTAAAAAATATGATATTGAACGCCTTAATAACAATAATGTCAAAATAGACTTTACAACACAGCTACGTGAAGCATTAAATAGACCCGAAGTCGAATCACTTACTACAGTAACTTTAAAATGGGACCACATTAAAACCAAAATAAAATCCTGCGCAGACCGTGCAATCGGGCCAGCACCCAAGGGGAAACAAGAATGGATGACTGATGAAACGTGGAATATAATTACAGATCGATGAAAACTTAAAGAAGAAGTAGCATCAGCGGATGACAACGAAGTAAAGACCAACCTGGAAATGAATTACCGTAACCTGCATAAAACAGTTCAACGAGCGGTACGAAGAGATATACGGAACCATATTGACCGCATGGCTGAAAAGCCGAAAATGCAGCACAAGCTGGTGACACGCGAACAGTATTTAAAGTCACAAAACAGCTAGCAGACCGTAAGTTGCGTAAAGAACACCCTGTGAGAGATTTGCAAGGGAACCTGCTCAACACCGACCAAGAACAACTCCAACGATGGAAGGAGCATTTTTCCACGGTGTTACACTGTGTTATAGATGAAACTCTTGAGCCACCTATTTTAGTTAATCCGCAACCAGTCACAAATACGGGAATAAGAATAACACCCCCTAGTATAGCAGAAACTATTGCTGCCATAAAACAACTCCCAAATGGAAAAGCAGCTGGAACTGATGGTATACCAGCAGAAATCTATAAATGTGATCCCGAGCTCTCAGCACAACTTTTACTCCCTCTGATCACCGAAACCTGGGAAACCGAATCCTTTCCGGAGGAATGGAAAGATGGTATCATTGTCAAAATCGCGAAAAAAGGAGACCTCAAAAATTGCACAAACTGGCGGGGTATTTGTGTCTTGCCAACACCCAGAAAAGTTTTACAGTAACTATTTACGGTTATTCAAAAAGTTTTTAGTTAAAGTTGTTTTAAACGCTTTATCGTTTGTTTTTCAAGGAATATAAAATATTGAATGTTTTATACAGTTGAAAAAACAATAAACTACAAAAGTTACGGAAAAATATTTTTATCAGTTAAATTATTTGTGACTGATTATTCCGTATATTTTTACAAAAGTACGGTTTTTGTAGTTTGTTATTCAAAAAATTGTGTTTTTACTTCACAAAATAAAAAAATGTAAACAGTTAAAATAACTGAAATATCGTTTGTTTTTACGGAATGTCTAGTCATTTATTAACGTTTAAAAATAACTGAAAAATTATGTTGTTTTAAATGAAATATAAGTAGTCCGTTTTTTTTAAAGGAAAAACGATTGTTTTAAACGTTTTTTCAGTTGAATTTACTTACAAAATATTTTAAGTGAATTGTAGCCAAAATAGTTGCAAAAATAATATTAAATCGCATCAAAGAGCATTTGGAGCAAACCATCAGCTCATGCCAAGCCGGATTTCGCAGTGGTTCCTTGTGCGCAGACCATGTTAACTCACTACGCATTATTACACACTCAAAATATTTTGTAAGTAAATTCAACTGAAAAAACGTTTAAAACAATCGTTTTTCCTTTTAAAAAACGGACTACATATATTTCATTTAAAACAACATACTTTTTCAGTTATTTTTGAACGTTAATAAATGACTAGATATTCCGTAAAAACAAATGATATTTCAGTTATTTTAACTGTTTACAATTTTTTATTTTGTGGAGTAAAAATATTTTTTTTGAATAACAAACTACAAAATCCGTACTTCTGTAAAATTATACGATATAATCAGTCACAAATAATTTAACTGATAAAAATATTTTTCCGTAAATTTTGTAGTTCATTGTTTTAATAACTGTATGAATCTTTCAATATTTTAATTTTTTTGAAAAACAAACGATAAAACGTTTAAAATAACTGTAAATAGTTACTGTAAAACTTTTCTAGGTGCAGAACAAAGCGTTGAGTTCAATTCCAAATTACATCTTCTATTTATAGATTTTGAAAAAGCGTTCGATTCAACTAATCGAGAATATATTTGGTCTAGTGTTTATAAACCGGTTAACCGGTTAACCGAAAAACCGGTTTTTTCCCAAAATTTCGGTTTTTTTGCAAACCGGTTAACCGAAATTGAAAAATTCCGGTGCACCGAAAACCGGTTTTTTTCTGTCGGTTAACCGGTTTTTTTTAAATACATTCAAACGGAATATTTTGCAAATTTTAAGAGTTTGCACTTTTTTTTATGATATTTTCAAAATTTCATTAAAAAGACCTTGAAAAGCCGTGAGAAAGGAAGTCTAAGATACTTTTTGTCTTCAAGAAACAAATTTCCAAATAGGAATTTTAATCTGGAAAATACTTGAATTATCCCCGTTATAAGCGTTTTTTGGACAATTCCATTGAAAACTTAATAAGTGACTGTTAACCAGGTACTAAAATTCGTATTAATGGAGAAAATGTCAATAAAAGAACATTAATATAAAATACGGACTACAATTTATAACGAATTGATGTATTTGTTTTTTAAATAAAACCAATAAAAATTAAAATAAAGCTCCGGTGAATATAGGAAAATAAAGCACCGTATTTAAATACCGCTATTTTTAAAGGATAACAGTTGCTAACTTTGCTGAAAGAAACAAATATGTTAACTTTAGTTACATTCGATTTTTTATTTAATAAAAATGAGCAATTTTAAAGTATTTTTTGGGTTTGTCAGTTAAAGAAAAAAAAACCGGTTAACCGGTTTTTTTATTCCGGTTTAACCGAGAAAACCGGTTAACCGAAAAAGGTGAATTTCGGTTAACCGAGAAACCGGTTTTCCAAAATGTCGGTTTTTTATAAACACTAATTTGGTCCGCCCTGCGAAAGAGAATTATATCTCAAAAGATAATAGCTCTTATTAAGGAAAGCTATAACCGTGCAAAATGCTTTGTTCTCCATAAGGGAAAACTTTCTGACCCGTTCATGGAAGAAAGTGGAGTCCGTCAGGGCAGCATATTAACACCTCAGCATATGCTCTCAGTAGTATTGAGAATAAAAGGCAAGGAATACAATGGAAAATCAATAACCAATATCTTAATTACCTGGCCTATGCTGACGATATTGTTATATATTTATCATATATAGTGTAAACCAACTCAAATTCATATGTATATTATTTGTTGTAAACCTTTCTTTAATATTTGTATTACTCTTTTATTATTCCCTTTTTGATTATATTTGTTTATTTCATATACCGTTACTTTACTACTTAATTAAATACTTCACTTTATATTGTTTAGTTATAATAAAGAATTTATGTTAAACGGTCGTGTTTTATTTCCCACTCGTTGAATTACTCGCTAACAGATATCTGTTTACTTTCGCATAATCTTATTGACCTTAGACACACAACTAAAGAACTGCAGGAAAAACTACAATACACAGGACTCAAAACTAACGCTGGCAAAAAAAAAAAAACACTAACAAGGGAAGTATCTCAACCCTTATGAACCGATTTGCATGAAACGTAAAATATATATAAAAGAGACAACTCTAAGGTTGGGGTGTCTCGGCTTATCGGCCATATCGGGGATTTATGGGTTCAAAACATGGGTCAAAAAATGGCGAAAAAATCGTTTTTTGGATTTTTCAGCCATTTCTTTCTAAGAAACTATATGATGTTTACATATGAGAAGAAAGATTTTTTTAATGCCTATCCAACGGTGGCATAACCTTGTAAAATTTTGTCTTCGTTAAATACTTTTTTCATGAAAATGTGAAAATTTTGGGGGGTATTTATATGAAGACATAGAGCTACGATGTCCATATGAATACGAAATAATCTTTATTAAATTTAAGTCGACAGGTATTTTTGCTCTAGAGGATATTCCTGTTAGTTCGTGAGTTATCGAAATTTTCCCGGAGGTCCATTTGGTTTCATAAGGGGACAACGAAATTTTGAAACACTAATATGGCCGAAAAGCCGAGACATCCCAACCTTAAAATCGTCTCATTTATATATATTTTAAGTTTCAGACAAATCCCTATTAATATTATAAATCTGATTGTTGGTTTGTCTGTCTGTCTGTCTTTCTGTCTGTCTGTCTGTCTGTCTGTCTGTCTGTCTGTCTGTCTGTCTGTCTGTCTGTCTGTCTGTCTGTCTGTCTGTCTGTCTGTCTGTCTGTTCCGCAATAAGTAAAGAACGGCTTAACCGATTTTCATGAAATTTTCACCACAGACAGTACTAACCGAGGCGGGAACTATAGGCCATAAGAGACCGCGATCGGACAAAGGGGCGTAAAATGCCACGCCCCTTTGTACCATGCTGAAGCTATATCTGCCTGTCCGGCAATAACAGAAAAACGGCTTAACAGATTTTCATAAAATTTTCACCCCAGATGGTATTAACCGAGGCGGGAACTATAGGCCATAAGCGACCGCGATCGGACAAAGGGGCGTAAAATGCCACGCCCCTTTGTACCATGCTGAAGCTATATCTGCCTGTTCCGCAATAAGTAAAGAACGGCTTAACCCATTTTCATGAAATTTTCACCACAGATAGTTCTAACCGAGGCGGGAACTATAGGCCGTAAGCGACAGCGATCGGATAAAGGGGCGTAAAATGCCACGCCCCTTTGTACCATGCTGAAGCTATATCTGCCTGTCCGGCAATAACAGAAAAAGGCTTAACCGATTTTCATGAAATTTTCACAACAGATAGTATTAACCGAGGCGGGATCTATAGGCCATAAGCGACCGCCATCGGACAAAGGGGCGTAAAATGCCACGCCCCTTTGTACCATGCTGAAGACTGTTCTGCCTGTTCCGCAATAAGTAAAGAACGGCTTAACCCATTTTCATGAAATTTTCACCACAGATAGTACTAACCGAGGCGAGAACTATAGGCAGTAAGCGACAGCGATCGGACAAAGGGGCGTAAAATGCCACGCCCCTTTGTACCATGCTGAAGCTGTATCTGCCTGTTCCGCAATAAGTAAAGAACGAATTCACCCATTTTCATGAAATTTTCACCACAGATAGTACTAACCGAGGCGGAAACTATAGGCAGTAAGCGACAGCGATCGGACAAAGGGGCGTAAAATGCCACGCCCCTTTGTACCATGCTGAAGCTATATCTGCCTGTTCCGCAATAAGTATAGAACGGCTTAACCCATTTTCATGAAATTTTCACCGCAGATAGTACTAACCGAGACGGGAGCTATAGGCCATACGCAACCGCGATCGGACAAAGGGGCGTAAAATGCCACGCCCCTTTGTACCATGTTAAAGCTATATCTGCCTGTCCGGCAACAACGGAAAAACGGCTGAATCGATTTTCATGAAATTTTCACCAGAGATAGAAAAATCCGCGATCGGAAAAAATGGGGGTAAAATGCCACGCCCCTTTGTACCATACTGAAGCTATATCTGCCTGTTCCGCAATAAGTAAAGAACGGCTTAACCCATTTTCATGAAATTTTCACCGCAGATAGTACTAACCGAGGCGGGAGCTATAGGCCATAAGCAACCGCGATCGGACAAAGGGGCGTAAAATGCCACGCCCCTTTGTACCATGTTAAAGCTATATCTGCCTGTCCGGCAACAACAGAAAAACGGCTGAATCGATTTTCATGAAATTTTCACAAGAGATAGAAAAATCCGCAATCGGAAAAAATGGGGGTAAAATGACACGCCCCTTTGTACTATACAGAAACTATGTCTGCCTGTTCCGCAATCACTGAAAAGCGATTTTACCGATTTCACTGAAATTTTTACCACAGATAGTACTAACCGAGGCGGAAACTATGAGCCACAATAGAGGGCGATGGAAACAAGGGGCGTAAAATGTCACGCCCCTTTTTATTACACTGCAAGTTATTTCTTGCTTTTCCGCAATTACGCTTAAACGGCTGAGCTGTTTTTTGTGAAAATTTCACCACAGATAGTATTAACCGAAGCGAAAACTATGAGCCACAATAGAGGGCGATCAAAAAAGAAGGCGTAAAATGGCACGCCCCTTTGTATTACATTGAACGTTATTTCTTCCTGTTCCGTAATCACGCATAAACGGCTGAACCGATTTTAGTGAAATTTTTACCAATGATAGTACTAACCGAAGAGAAAACTATAGATTATAAATAGAGCGCATTTGCACAAAGAGGCGGAAAATGTCACGCCTCTTTGACACGCCCCTTTGTACTATACTGAACGTTTTTCGGAATGTTCCGTAATCATGCTTAAACGACTATACCGATTTAAATAAAAAATAATATAGCACGCCCCTTTTTATTTTATTAGATTAGGTCTGTTTCTTAATAACGCTTAAACTACTAAGCCGATTTTAACAAACATTTTCCAAAGACAGTTCTAACAGAGGCGGGAACTTTGGTCTGTATCAACTGCAACGTCTTTTGCAATGTACTGAAAGTTTATTCTGCCTTTACGTAATCACGCTTAAACGGCGAACCCGATGTTATTATAATTTTTACCACAGCTATTTAGTACTTATTGAGGCGGAAACTATAGACAATTTATTTTTGTCTGATCCGTACTCACGCGTTAACGGTGAAACAAATTTAAAAACAATTTTCACCATAGATGGTATTTACTGTGTCGATCGGGCCAAGGGGCTTAAAATGCAGCACCCCTTTGTATTAAATTAAAAAATATTTTTTTTTCTGTATAATGGCACGCCACTTTGTAGGCAATATTCAACAGCGACTGATAAAAAGGCATATAATGGCACGCCCCTTTGTACTTTAGTGAGAGTTATGTCTGCCTGTTCCGCGAACGTGGAAAAACTGCTGAGCAAATTTAATTGCAATTTTTTTCACGAGCTAACCAATAGGGGAACTATAGGTCACATGAGACCAAAATTTAACTAAATGCGTTAAATGCCACTCCCACTTGAACTTCAGTGAAAGTTATGTCTTTATTGAAGTTTTCACCAGATAAAGTGCTAACCGAGGAGGGAACTGTAGGTTCCTTTTAAAAGCCATTAAATAAATACATAAATAAATATTAAAGAAATACGTTAATATTAGGATTGTTCCCATGACGGAGGAACACATACATACCATGTCCCCCACGCTGAGAAAAATCGATAAAATCGACCAAACCTCAAGTCACGAAGCAGTAATTAAACTGACTAATAAATAACTCATTGATTATATATGTTTTTCAACCCGGGCAACGCCGGGTGCAAAACAGCTAGTCGGTTCATAAGGGTTGAGATACTTCCCTTGTAAGTGTTGGTACAACAACAGTTCCAATGACCATCAACAACTAAACTTTTGATGCATATGAACTATTTTGTTATCTTGGATGTGAAATCTCACCTAATGCAGGCTCGGATTACCCTTAAGGTAAAGTAGGCAACTGCCTATGGGCCCAGCATCAGCTAGGGGCCCACGGGGCCCCTATTTTTTTTATTATTATTTTTTTTAAAGCACGGGGTCCCTAGCTTTTTTTTAATTATTACTTGGTAAAAAATGCGCCCACGTATTTCTTTGACTGAAAATTATTACTTGGTAAAAAATACCAGTGTAAACATGGAAGAATAAATAAGGAAATGCTAACAATTATTCTTTTCACAACGATGAGTATTTTGTTGTTACAGTTTTCAAAGAAGAAAAGCTAGGGGCCTCTAGCTTTTAATTTTTTTTATTTTTTTTATTTTATTTTATTTTATTTTGTTTTATTTTATTTTATTTTATTTTATTTTATTTTATTTTATTTTATTTTATTTTATTTTATTTTATTTTATTTTATTTTATTTTATTTTATTTTATTTTATTTTATTTTATTTTATTTTATTTTATTTTATTTTATTTTATTTTATTTTATTTTATTTTATTTAATTTTGTTTATTTTATTTGTTTAATTTATTGGTGTAACCGAAAAGTGGTAAAAATTACCTTCGTGTCGTGGTAGCATAACAGATCAAGGCCTCTTTTGGGAATCGAACACTGTTTCCATTTTACCCCTTTTTGAGTTTTTTGGCCTTCTTAAAATACTTTTTAAAATACTTTTTTAATTTAAAAAATTAACAAAATAGTTAATTCAAATTGTGCTTTTAAAATTTGTGTTTTTTTATTTTTTGCAATTATAAAAAGTCTGAAGGGGCCCCAAGACATGCATTGCCTAGGGGCCCCGACATGGCTAATCCGGCCCTGACCTAATGGAGGAACCGAGCTTGATGTTGATGCTAGAATTAACAAGGCAAGAGCGTCTTTTGGCATACTAGCTCTAGTATGGCAAAGTAATAAAATTTGTCAAACCACTAAACTTAGAATTTTTGAGGCAAATGTCAAGTCTGTCCTATTATATGGGTGTACAACCTGGAAAGTCACCAACAGCATCACAAAACGTCTGCAAACATTTGTCAACCGCTGCCTAAGAAGGATATTACGTATCTTTTGGCCTCAAACAATAACGAATGCCGAGTTGTTACTAAAAGCAAAGCAAATGGAAGTAGCAACTGAGATACGTAAACGGATATGGCAGTGGAAATGGCACAAGCGGTAGGCCGCGTATAACATGGAGACGTTCAACAGAATCCGAAATGAATCAACTGGGTGTATCTTGGAACGAATTAAGGTCTATTTCTCAAAACAAAGTCAGATGGAGATATGCAATTATTGGCGCCCTATGTTCCAGTGGGAGTTAGAGGAACATATCGTGAACCTATATTCAAAATATGCCAACTCAAATTTGACGGAAATGAGTTTCCGATGGCAAATAGCTCCCCTATGTAATACCTATCTGCCATAAAAATTTCAGAGCAAAAAAATAATTTGTTGTCGTTTTACATCCATTTTTGTTATCTGCTAACTCAAAGTACATATTTTTTTGGTGAAAATAAATGCCAACTCCCATTGTAAATTTCCAAAAATTTTTCAAAAATTTTTTTTAAAAAAATTAGACCACATATCTTATTGCATTTGCCATGCTAAACACGAATCTTGTAAAGATTTTGATATCTAATGACTGGTTCTCGAGATATTGCCATTTTGAAAATATCGGTAAATAGAGTTTGCAAAAAAAAAATTGCTTATATTTATGTAACTTTCAAACTATTTATCAGATTGAAACATTATGAATGGGGCAAATAAAGTCAATGATATAAGCTTTCAAAATAGCTAGTTTGGAGTGACCCTATTGCAATGCAGCGTGAGTTACAGAGTGCCAAAGTTGACCACCCTGAGATTAAAAGGCTTTCGGAGCTAGTAACTTTTAAAAATATGCAAAGATTTTTAATTTTTTGTTCAGTTTTTGCAATTACCGTAATAAGGATAACAAAAACCAAAAAAAAAAAAATTTTAAAAATTTTTCAAAATTTTTCCAAAAAAATGTATTTTTATTTTCCGGCAAAATATGCCAACTCTAAAAAAATATTTGTTTTTTGATATAGTAATAAATGCCATCTCTGAAAAATACGCAAACAAGTGCAAAATATTTTTTTTTTTTTTTTTT
Source organism: Pegoplata infirma (assembly GCA_963921195.1). NCBI lineage: Eukaryota > Metazoa > Arthropoda > Insecta > Diptera > Anthomyiidae > Pegoplata > Pegoplata infirma. The sequence continues at coordinate 122,551 of CAWUER010000122.1, forward strand.
TTTTTTTTTATTAAACAATTTTATTTATGACTATTGTTTATTTACAATGCAACTAGTTACTTAAAACTAACAAGCAGTTTGATTTGATTCAACGTGTATAATAAAGTAAGATGTCTTTATGGATATTATATTCTTTTAATCTATAATTAGGCCACGAAGTTCAAAAGGTTTAATCCTTCTTAAGCGACGAGTAGTGCCATTGTTGTTGGCTAAAGTTGATGCCTCTATATTTGTATGGCATATTATTCTGTTCATATGCGATTCTGCAATTTTTCGTATTGTGACTGAAACTGAATCCACGGCTAAGTCTCTATGAATGTCTGTGTTTCTAATATAAAATGGTGCGTTGACTGCATTTCTTAAAACTTTGTTTTGAAAACGCTGTATCATAGCAGTTGTAGACGGTGCTGCGCAACCCCAGAGTTGTGCACCATAAGTCCAGATTGGTTTGAGTATTTGCTGGTACAACATTAGTTTATTTTCTAAAGAGAGAATTGACTTTCGTCCAACTAGCCAGTCCATTTGACGGTATTTAATTTCTAATTCGTTTTTTTTCTTTTTGACATGTTCTTTCCATCTTAGCTTCGTATCAAGAGTCATGCCTAAATATTTGGCAGTGTTCGAGTAGGGAATTACGTTACCAAATAGTTGGACGGGGAGTTTTTTGATTGCCTTATTAGTAAAAACTGTGTGAGTTGATTTGGTGTTATTTAGTTTAATGTTCCATTTATTGGTCCATTCAGAAATTAATGTAATTGCAGTTTGTAATTTTTCTGTAGATTTTTCTTCTGTTTTATCTATAGCTAATACAGCTGTGTCATCTGCAAAGGTAGCAATTATGCTATTCTCTGGAATGGGCATGTCGTAGGTGTAAACTAGATATAGTAGTGGACCTAAAACGCTTCCCTGGGGTACCCCAGCTAATATGGGTTTGAGGGAGGATTGTTCATCTTCATGTTTCACATAGAAATACCTATCAGTAAGATATGATTTCAGGATTTCACAAATATTAGGTGAAAATATTTTGTTTATTTTTGCTAAAAGGCCTTTATGCCATACCTTATCAAAAGCCTGTGATACGTCTAAGAAGACTGCAGAACAAACTTGTTTTTCCTCTAACGTTCTTTCTATAGCATCAGTTATTCTATGGACTTGATCTATAGTGGAATGTTTACTTCTGAACCCAAATTGATGGTTTGGTATTATGTTTTTTTGGTTAAGAATAATATTAATTCTTTTTAATAACAATTTTTCAAAGAGTTTCGATAGTTGGGGTAAAAGTGAGATTGGCCTATAAGATGTAATTTCGTACGGTGATTTGCCTGGTTTAATTACCATCTTTATTTCCGCAACCTTCCAATGGATTGGGATGTGTTGAAGAGTAATTATGGCATTGAAAATATCACATAGCTTTAAAAGTGCTTTGTTTGATAATTGTTTTAAAAGCTCAGCTGTTATTAATTCATACCCAGGAGATTTTTTGTTTTTTAACAGATTTATTTCAGTTTGTATCTCTGTGACAGTTATTTCCTCGAAAGGGTTATCATCTTGTATAGATTCCTCTATAATTTCATCGGGTGTATTTTCAGAGCTAATAAATATATTACTTAAATGGTCAGCAAAAAGTTGTGCTTTATCAGCATTACTTTTTGCCCATGTTTCATCTGCTTTTTTTATAGGAATTTTTTGCATGACAGGAGCTTTTAGTTTCTTGGTTATCTTCCATAGTGAGTAGTCGCTGTTTTTGTCGTAGGTGAGGCCAAGAAGCCGTTGATTTAAAGTATCATTTTTCATGTCTGCGATTTTGCACTTTAATTGATAGGTGATTCGATTTAAATTTGTTTTATCTCCTGGATATCTTGTTTGTTGCCATTTTTTACGTAAATGTCTTTTTTCAGCTATTAGGTTTTTTATTTCTCTAGGGTAAATGTTCACCTCAGGACGAGGAGCATATACCGGAGTGCTGCTCCATGCTGACTGTTGCAGAACATGGGTAAATTGTAGCGACTGATTGTTTAAATCATTTGAGTTTTGAATATTAACAGAGCTGATTTCTTTATCCAGTAACGTTCTAAAGTACTCCCAATCGGTATTTTTATTAAACAAAGTTAAAGGTTGTTGTTGAATTATGACATTTTCGCTTAGAGCTAGATACACTGGGGTGTGGTCAGAACTCAGGTCCAAGCCATCTTCAACTAGTGTATAACATTTAGAAATTTTGTTTGATATAAAGAAATCAATCAGATCTGGTTTTTTATTTGGATCAGTGGGCCAGTAAGTAGGCTTTCCAGTGGAGATAAACTCACATCCAATATCTTTTGCAGCTTTTAGCAATTCCCTCCCTTTTTTAGTTATTAAACGTGAACCCCAATACGTATGCTTTGCATTGAAATCACCTCCAATAATGTACTTGTGGTCATATCTAAGTAACAAAGTTTTGTACTGCTCACAAACTATTTTGTGTTTTGGTGGGCTGTAAAGTGCAGACAGAGAAATTAATTGCCGATTAGTTTTGATTGTTACAGTAGTAACCTGAAACTCTTCTGAGCAAAGCTTTTCTTCCTCAAAATGATTAATGTTGTTTTTAATAATTACCGCACTACCTCCTCTAGCCTTGTTTTGAGGGTGGTTAGTGTAGTAAACCATATAATTTTCAAATTTAACGTGTGATTGATTTGTAAAATGTGTTTCTGCTATAAGGCAGACATCAATTTTTTTAGTTTTTAATATTATTTCTAATTCATTTTTATGGTTTAATAAACCATTAGCGTTCCAAAGCATTATGTTAAGCATGCAAGCCATGATGGTACTTTTTTGATGAAGACTGTTCAAGAAGATCAAGACGGCGCTCGAGGGTTTTATAAAATTGTTCCTGTCTTTCCAACATTTCGTAAATTTTTTCTAGAGTATTATCTCTATTTGGATCTACTTTAGGAGTTTTTGGAGTGGATTTCGATTTTAGCTTGTTAGCATAGGTATCGGGCTTTTTATGCTTATATTGTTTTGAAGTTGCACCTTCTACGTTAGATTTAGGAGTAGTACTGGCAAAGTCTACATTTGGCTTAGAAGTTTTATACATTTGTTCAATTCTATTTGTCCTCTCACTAGAGGGTTTATTCGCAATATTTTTCTGCTTTTCCTTCTTGTTTCGGATTTTTTGAAGTTCTTTTGCTATAATGCAACCGCGATAGCTGGCTGGATGAGGTTCACCACAGTTACAGCATTTTGGAAGAACGTTTTCAGGTTTCGTGCAGCTAATTGTAGCATGTTTACCAGTGCACTTAACACATCTTGGGGGCTTAGAACAATAGTTTTTTGTATGTTCATAACCTTGGCAATTTTTACATTGGGGTATGATTTTTGAGCTTCTTACAGGCTCAATAATGACTATTGATGATAGTATTTGTTTAATTTCATATATTTTTTTAATATCCTCATCAGCTTCAAAAGCTATAATGAATATATTTAGCGGCTCTTTGGATTTCCAAGACAATTTGTTGGTGGCACTAATTGCTTTTAAGCCTTGGAATTTTAAATCTGAAACAATCATATTAGTATCGCAAGAGTAATGGAGATTTCTAGCAACAACTCGAATTGGTCGTTTTTGCTTATTTTCATAGGTGTACCAGGAAATTTCAGCTTCAGAGAGACATTTAGTGATAGATCGATAATCACTACTATCCTTAGTACTAATCTTGTATATATTGTTCTGAATAAGCTTAATGGAGAAGCCATTTGTAGAGCATGGTTTGATTTTATTATAAAATGTATGATAATCAGTAATACCACTCACCATTATGGGGGGAGGTTCACGTTGGGTGAAGTTTTGATTAACTGCTGGTGGATTATTTTTAATTGGAGAACATTCTGGTGACGTATTTGCCTTTTCCTTTCTATTTTTATTTTCTTTTTTCTTATTCTTTTTCAGAATCCAATCAGTTTCCAATGCAAGCTCTTCTTCATCTGTGTGAAAACTTTTTAAGGAATCTGCTAATTCAGTTTGCTCATCAGATAAATATTCATTTTCATTTTGAATCTGTTCTGGCATTTGTTTCTGAAGAACCTGTTCATCGGTTCTTAAATGTTCTTTTAGAAAATCATTTTCGAGTTTGAGATCGGAACAGATCTTTTCTAATTGACTTAGTCTCTCCCAAAGCTTGACATTTTCTTCTTCGAGTTCTTTAAGTTTGCTGACTCTAAGGATGCTAAATCTGTTATTTGGGTTTTGTAACACTGGTGTGTCAGTTTCATCCATTTATGGCATTTTTTTAACAATCCCGCTGTGTAATAGAAAAAACAGGAAGTTGGTCACCCTAATACGAAGTGTGTTTAATACAACTGCACTATCTGGCAGCACTGTTTTATTTGTCACAAACCGCTGATTTTGGCAGACAAGAACAGCTGTATGTATTTATATTTTTTATGTTGTTGTACAAAATACACAATAATTAAGTTGTTTCCAGTGAAAGACAAAATTATTTAGAATTTTATGATTTTTATAAACGATTATTTATCCAAAAATACAAAAGTAAATGGAAAACGATGACGACCACCAAAGCTGCCCGCAGAGAGGTTCAATGTAGAACAACTTTGGTAATTATATCTTCACTCCGAAGCGTGTTAATGGTTTATTTTTCTAAGCGTTCAATGAGACGTGTGTTGTTTATAGAATCGCGATTACTCGACAAAATATGAAAATTTTTGCATAGGTAAAAATTGTTTAGAATATTTAAACCATGTTAATTTTTACAATAATTAGCGAAATATCTAGTTTTTTAGCTCTCCTGAACAGTAAGCTTTTTCGAGTTGGCATTTATTGAATATAGTTCGACGATATATATACCCAGTCGACAAAATGTTGAGCCCTCCAAATATGTGACTCTAAAATGGATCGTTTTTGGAGCCCACATACCCCAGCAAAATTTTCGGTTGCAAAGAACCGATTGTGGAACAACTTATACTTTCCTAGAACCTGTTCTAATTCTTGTGCAACACCGATTCTTTTTACAAAAGGATTGTTCCAAAAGCAACAGGTGTTTGTAAGCAAAATTAAAACATGTTTTTGTTCCTCGGAATAGGTTCTAGAAGTAAAATTTAGAACAGAAATAAGAATTAAACAAATATTTTGAATTGCATTAATTTATTTAACAAAGATAAAGACAATCATATAAAAATGGAATATTTACATTTTTTTAACACACATTTATACTTTTTCGCCTCCAAAGTTGCATTTTGGGCCTTACAATAGTGACATACCAGAACATGGATTTTCTGCAAACAAAAATAAAAAAACATTATATTATTAGTATTTGACCCGACCCAGACAATGAAAATTTAATTTACTCACCTTTGTTTCAACAATTTTCCGATTATATCCTGCTATTTTAATAGAATTTCATGTTTTTTTCTTGGTTAACAAAAATAAATTGATATTTATTTTTTAATTTTTTTGACACATAATTTTTTTTTTAATTCCTGAGAACCAAAATGTTATGAAACTTTGATTGCAGAGAACAAGCTTCACAATAATTTTCACTTAACTTGTTCTGAATAATCAAAGTGTAATAGTGTATGGTTACCGAAGAACCTGTTCTAGAATAAGTGTTGTCAGAATCGGTTCTGAAAAATTTTCCTGGGACATATATTGGAGTAGAAAATGATTCAAATATGAAATAATTTTTTGAACTTTAATTTTGTTTTGTCATATAACCCACTTTTTTTGGATTAAAAAAGTGCAATCTTAAATGAGTCCAAAAAGACTCCAAAATGAAAGGGATATTATTGTTTAAAAAACTAGAGTCTAAAACGACTCCAAAAATTAGGGAAATTAAAGTTTTTTTGGAGCAATCCAAAAATTAATTGTTTTTAGATTTTTTCAATTTTCAAATTATTAATTTGTCAAATTGTTTGTAAGTCAAATACGTACATATTTTTCTTCAACGAAAAAAGTTAAACTATCAATTTTAATGGTTTTGCAAATTAAAACTGAATAAAAATCATTATAAATAAACATATAAAGATCAATCTGAAAAGAAAAGGATTTGTGATGATGATGAAGCAAGAATTACAACTACACAAGATGAAGCAAGAAGATATTGAACAAAGCTTATTGTTGTTATCCAACATTGCATATGGTGAAAGATGTTACATGATGGAGGCTGTTGAAGTTCTAATGTATTTTATTGAGTTGTTTTTATGTAAAAGTTTAATTTTTAATTATGTATTGTTATGTTGTTTAATAAATTATCTGCCGATTGAAAAATACCATCTCCAGATACTCATCACATGAATATTTTCTTTCTTTTTAAAAATCGCTTAGCATTCGCTCTTTTTTAAGTAAAAACATCATCCGGTAAATAAAAAAGTGTATAAATGCATTGGTATATGAATATAAACATGCATGTGTTTGTGCATTTCTTAAACAAAGCGACATCAACCAGCTTGTTGTTGTATTTTTATGCTCTTAGCTGTGAGTTTTGTTGACAATCGTGTTATATACGTGTTAATTGCCGATTGTGTTCGGCTCCAGCGTGCAATGGGTGCCGACCACTGCTCTAAATGGGCTCAGAAATGGGAGGGAAATTACCCCTTCTACACTCTTTTTAAAGAGTCATTTTAGAGTCCAAAAAGAAGGCTCTTTTGGATGAACCACTTTCACACAAAAAATTGAAATTTCTGTTATATTTTCGGAGCCTATTTTGGAGTCTAAAATCAGTCTGCTTGTTTGCTGGGTAATTAAAATTTGAAAGGTCGAATAATTACAACTAAAATTAAAAAAAATATTGATGAAAAAAAAATATTGATAAAAAAATATTGATAAAAAAAAATATTGATGAAAAAAATATTGATGAAAAAAATATCAATAAAAAAAAATATTGATGAAAAAAAAAATATTGATGTAAAAAAATATTGATGAAAAAAAAATATTGATAAAAAAAAATTGATGAAAAAAAAATATTGATGAAAAAAAAAAAATAGTGATGAAAAAAACATGCTGATAAAAAAAAGGATATTAATGAAAAAACAAAATATTTATAAAATAATATTGATAAAAAAAATTTAGGTGAAAAAAAATATTAATGAAATAAAATATTATGAAAAAATATTGTTGAAGAATAAATTTATTACGGTTTATTCACCAGGTGGTGAATATTTTTTTTATTCACCTTTTTTTAATATATTTCTACTTGTTCTAGGATGTTACTAGTGATGATAAATGAAAAAGAAAGATCGCCGGTAATTTTCCCATTTATTTTGAAATATTGGGGAAAAAGAAGGTAAGTAATGTCCTTTTAAAGCTTAGTCTTTAATATCATTAAAAAATTTTTACCAAAATATGTTGATAAAATTTTGAAAGGACATTATATACATCCCTTTCCCGAAGATTATCCTCTTTCATTTGCCATCAACAGTGAAATTATAAGACAACAAAATTATAAGACAACGTTAAAAAAAATCGTACTTAAAAAAATCGTGCTATGAAAAATGGCAACTGTCATTTGCATTTGGTTTCAACCATTCCAATTATTAAA